>JBBMKA010006074.1:0-10705 GCA_037833695.1 Sechiopsis laciniata | reverse complement strand
CAGCTACAACACAATAAGAACAGATAAACACATAGCATAAATGAGGTCTTAGTCTTATATATATATATATGTAGGCAATCCACTAGGCCAAAACCAATGCTGTAAATCCTCAAACAAAATGCAGGTAAAGTTACATAAATTAAGTAGTCATAAAAGATGACTATGCAAAGTTTCTATGTTTCGCGCGTTACGTGACTGATCTGTCGCATGTGCTTAATTGACGATGTACAATGGATGTACAAACATAGCGCACACTAATAAGTTGTAGGGTCTACATATGCGGTGTATAATTTCGGATCCGTTGCATGTGTTTAATTTTGAGCCACTTGAACTCAATGTTGATCTTACCTTTAAAGAGAAACTTGTGCCAACAGTGTCTAAAATATGCATAAAGTAAAAAATAATAAATAATAATAACGTTATTCACAAAATATATAAATAGCCAATAGTAACCAATATATGCACCCTTATTATAACATGATATATACAGAATATGTGCCAACAATGTCTAAATTATGCACATAATAATAATAATAATAAAGAGACAACGTTACTCACATAATATATACAAGTGACAACACTAACGTAACTAACATATGCATCAATACTCTGTACAGAGTAGGTGCCAACAGTAACTAACATAGGATATGTACAGAATACGTGCAACCAATGTCTAATATATATAAAATAAAATAAAATAAAAAAGGAAAATATGATCCCTACAAATTAAGAATTCTATTAGGTATAAAATACGTGTCAACCATGTCTAACATATGCAAAAAAAGAAAAAAATTAAAAAAAATTAAAAATCCCAATAAAGTAGGAATTCGATTTTAGACATTAATATCTTTAAAAACCAGAGCCATTTGAGAGATTTGGAAGCTTACATTGGAAAAAATGTCGGAGCACCAAAAGAAAATTAAAGCTTACACCAGAAACGTTTATATCTTCAGAAACGTGGCTCTAATGTCGGTCCATTTCAAAGTCTTGAGAATCCGAGTCCAACAAAATGCATGCATTTCTCTTGCGGCCGGATTTTTCAACGCGGGGCTATCATCAATTGCAAATACATGGGTGGAGGGTTTTCGCGGGGGATGTTCAAGGAGAGAGAAAGAATCAAAATGAACTTTTCATCTTCTTCAAAAATGGATATTTAAGTTGCTCATAAAACTCAAGCTCAAGTACTATTCCCAACTATTTTTTAATTTATATTTAACCAAACTTACAATAATCACACCGACCAATGAGAATATGTACGACTTATGGAAGGGGATGTATAGCTATATTTTTGGATATTAAGAGCAAAATTTCTAAATTATGTATAAATTTTTAAAATTTTCAAAATTCATGATTTTATGGGATTTTATAATTATTGATTTAATTATGTTTGACTAACGTTTTTAGAATTAGTTAGGTTGTTTTAGATTTTTCTATATTCAAAAAGGTCGTTACAAATAATTTATTTAAAATAGATTAAGAAGAAACATATTAAATATAGGAAGGGTACAATTGTAAACTACTTTCCATATTAAAAATTAATTAAAATTCGAAAATAAAAAAGACATAAATTTAAAGTGTAAAGATCTTTAGCCACGCCCCTAATTAGTTTCTAAATTCTAGTCATTTCCCTATTGTCCCTTTAAAAATAGATACGATTAAGCCCCGTTTGATAATTATTTACATTCATTTGATAATTATTTTATTTTTAGTTTTTAGTTTTTTAAATTTAAGCCTCAACAGCTATGTTAATAATTATTTTTTCTTACTTAGATATTTACATTTTATCTATATTTATAGAAACCAAACAAAAATTTGAAAACAAAAAAAAAGTAGCTTCCAAAAATTTATTTTTGTTTTTAAAATTTGACTAGTATTCACCTACTTTTTAAAGGAAAAATAGATACAATGCAGGAAAGATGAAGTACATTATAGAAAATTTAAGTAAAAATAAGCTTAAATTTCAAAAGCCAAAAACAAAAAATCAAATAGTTATCAAATGAGGCCTTAGTTTTTTATTTTTTATTTTTGAAAATTAAGCTTTTTTTTTTTTTTTTTTGAAATCAAGCTCATTTTATTCAAATTTACTACGATGTGTTCCATTTTTCTACAATGTATCAATATTTCCTTAAAAAAATAGATAAATGCTAACCAAATTTTCAAAAACAAAAATAAGCTTTTGGAAGTTTTTTTTTTTTTTTTTCAATTTTTTGTTCGGTTTCTATAAATATAGGTAATGTGTAGATATCCAAGTAAGAAAAATATATAGTAAAGTAGTCGAGGTAGACTTAAATTTCATAAACAAAAATTAAAAACAAAATGGTTATGAAACGGGGCTTTAGCTATTTTCTTTAGTTAACCAAAATAAAATTTGAGGGATGACTTATATAACTTAGGTCCCGTTTGATAACCATTTGATTTTTTGTTTTTGGTTTTTGAAATTTAAGTTTATTCTTACTCGTATTTCCTACAATGTGCTCTATCTTTCCTACAATGTATCTAACTTTTATTAAGAAAATATGTGAATGCTAACCAAATTTAAAAAACAAAAACAAACTTTTGAAAGCTAATTTTTTTGTTTCCAAATTTTAGTTTAGTTTCTACAAATATAGGTAAGATGTAAATATGTAGAAAAAACATATGATATGGTAATTGTTATAGGCTTAAATTTCAAAAACTAAAAACTAAAAACAAAATGGTTATCAAACGGAGTTTTAATAACCTGGGGTTACATATTCAAACTCTCCTTCCTCCAAATATTATGGAATAAAAATATTTTTTTCTTTACAAACATTTAATTAGGCGATTTTACCGTTTAGTTAAATTGGTCATAACAGAATTCATATATACATGTTTATGTTCCATTTGATAACCATTTTGTTTTATTTCTTTTTTTTTAGTCTTTGATTTTTTATTTTTATTTTTATTTTTCTGTTTAAAAAATAAAAATCGTATATGTTTGATAACTAATTTTAGTTTTATGTTTTTTAGAAATTAAAAACTAAAAAACATGTTGGATAAATGATTTTTGTTTTTAAAAATCAAGATTTTATTTAAGGTTCCGTTTGATAACTATTTTGTTTTTAATTTTTGGCTTTTAAAATTTAAGCTTACAACAACCACTTTACAGTATTTTTTCTTACTTAGATATCTACGTCTTACCTATATTTCTAAAAACCAAATCAAAAATTAGAAACAAAAAAAGAGTAGCTCGAAAAGCTTATTTTTGTTTTTGAAATTTGGTTAACATTCACTTACTTTTTTTAGGAAAGATAAATACAGATTTTAAGAATTTTGAGTAAAAATAAGCTTAAATTTAAAAAACAAAAACTAAAAATCAAATGATTATCAATGGGAATTTTAATAAAATAAAATCAAACTATTTTCAGGATTTTTAAAAATAAATACAAAAACTTTTTTTCGTTTTTAAAATTTCTGCATAATTTTAAAAATGTTTTCAATTTTTCTTTTAAAAAAATTCAATTTGTTATCGAACAATCTTATTTTTAAAAAATAAAAAATAAAAAATAAAATAATTATTAAACGACACTTTAGTTATTTAGATGTTGACCCTAAATCTATTTTTGCCAGTAAGTTATTTATTCACTACTTATTCTTCTTCCTTTTATTTGAATACACCTTTATTTATATATATATTTATTTATTTATTTATTGAAATGACATAATATTGACAACCCCTGTCGAGGAAAATGTCAAATTGGGTCTTTTTTAAAAGAATTTGTTAGAATGGATCTTTGATCAAATATATCATTTGACATGAGTCTAATATTGTTTTTGTGGAATGATGACTATAGTACTAATGACTTTAGACAAGACACCATCCTATAATTAGATTTTAATTTTAAAAAAATTGTTTTTAAATAGTATTTTAAAAACCAACATTACGAACTAATATTTAAGGGATATTTGTTTGTTGAATTTATGGAAGATTCGACATGAGTAATTACTTAATACATTTCAAAAAATTACTTAAAAATGAATTTTTGTAACTACTCAAAACAACTCTTCATCTTTATTATTAAAAATAACTCTTCATTTTAACCACTTATTTTTAATCATTCATTTATAACTATTTAAAATAACTTTTCATTTTTAACCACTCATTTTTAATCATTCATTTACAACTATTCAAAATAACTTTTTGTTTAAAACAAAATAACTAATTTTTAACCACTCATTTCTAATTATTATTTTTTAACTACTAAAATATAACTACTCATTTCAAATTTACATCTAAACAAGTTTAATTGACATTAACAGTCACATATATCAAATATATATATATATATAACCATTCATTTGAAATTTACATCTAAACAAGTTATTGTCTCTAACTACTCTACATAAAAATTAATCACATTCAAACGAGTTTTTAACTGCAAGTCTCAATTTTTAACTACTCTAAATAACTCCTCAAAATAATTAACTCATGATCCAAAACCTCATCCAAACACCTCCTAAGTTTTTGTTTGAAAATTGGATTTTAATTTTAATTTTAATTTTTTTTGAAATGGAAAATTAGATTTTAATTCGATTCGATTGGCATAAGGGTTAAGAGGTTCGCCACCTGCTAACAATAAACCCTAAAATATTCCAACATTGTTTTTAAATGTAACACATTCGAAATATTAAGATCTTATCCATAGTTTTTTTATTTTTGAAAGTTATCTTATCCATAGTTAATATATAGCTTTTATTAATAGTTTTTATTAAAACAATAAAACGTGGAAAATCACGTTAGAGGGCGGGAGAGAGAGGGTTATAAATATACAAAAGAAACCAATTGAATCAGAAAAAAAAGAAACCTTCTTCTTCGCATTAGCCATCCCACAAAGCCATGGTCTTGGCGCGGCTTGAGCGCTTTGCTCCTCTCGTAGAGGCCATCTCTCGACTCGCTCAAATCGCCAAAGATGCCGACGTAAATTTCCTGCCTGGTTACCTTCAGTTCGTCGCCTCGCACCGTTCCCCTTGTTTCCTAGTAACGCTGCATATGCCCGAAAACTTCTTCGCTGGTTACGACATGGACAACGATGGCCGTCACAGCTCAAGGCTCTCTCTCGAATCGTTCCACGATGCTCTTTTGGACTGCACCTTTTGTTCTTCAATGACAATCCATCCAAACACCAACCAAATGCTCCTAAGATTCGAGGCCCCACGTTAGTATTAATAATTTTGTTAATTTTCTCTCATTCTTGATCTTTTTTTGCAACTTCTTGAATTGCATATTTTGACGTTGCTTACAGAGGGTGCGGTTCGATTGCGTCACGAATATTTGCCATTGTTGCGACGGCAAGAAAGGATTATCGAGGTTCTCGATAACAAGAAATATTTCTCCATCAAGTCGCAAGATTTACGACGCGTAATTAAAGAACTACCTATCTTTGCTGATGACTCAGGTAACAAAAAAAATTACTGTCAATTAATTTTTCAAGAAAGTGATCGATATATATACTCTGAATGATATTATTTTATGTTTGTCGCAGTTTGTGTTACTATAACGCCTTTGGAAGTCAAATTTTCTGTTGGATCTGCAGAAATTATTTTTACTAAAAAGGTACTGTTTATAAGTTTTTGAATGAATTTAAGAAATGCTTCTAAGTGCTGTGCTATCTACATACTTCAATTCTTTTTTTTTTTTAAATGAATTCTAATTAAATATTTGCTCTTATGTACAGTAACTTCTTTTAAAGTTTTCTAAAAATATACTATATATTTTTAGAATGTTTAGTTAAATTGTTTTTTTCTTTATTTTCAAATAAAAAATTTAGTTCAAATGAGGTTGGGTATCAAACTCATAACTTTTAACGTCATACATGGATACTATTAAGATTCTTGTTGGCAAGTTAGGTTTCAATATCAGTTTTCTTTTTCTCTTTTTTTAATAAAATAATTTTAATGCTTAATTTATTTCGTTATTAACTTCCTAATTTCGCTATTTATTCTGAAATGTATACAATATATATATATATATATATTATAAAAAATTTGTATAGATATCAGTTATTGAGATAGTAGTCTCTTTTTTCTTAGGAGAATACACCGTTTGCATAACAACAAATATAAATAAATTGAAGACATATCTATGAGTAATAAGTCTATATTGTTTTTGCTTCAAATAATATAATAATAATGATAATAATGATAATAATAATAATAATAATTTCTAAATTTGGGATTTAGACGGTACACAACTTTGTAATTTGTTTCATTTTTATCCCATAACTTTTAAAAGGACAATTTTTAATTTCAAAATTTTCAAAAAAAAAAAAAAAAAAAAAATCATATGGGAACTTTTTGCTATTTTTATTTTAGAAAGAATATATCTTCTTCCAAAAATTTTAGAAATAAATTTTATTAAAAAAATGATGTTTCTATGTTAAATTTAGAGAGAAACAAAATATTTGAAATTTGATAGTCTAGAATGAAAATTTATAGTTTAGAATAAAATCAGATATACATGAATTAAAATTTTCTTTTTTTGTCAAACTGGAGATTATTTTATTTATGAGTATTTGTTGTATGATTGATGTTGTGTAGGATGGACAATGCCAAATTGAAGGGTTTAGAGAAGCTGAAACTCAAATGAAAATAATTCTGAATCCCATGCTGTTTTTTATTAATTTGACATATGAGGTAAATAGGATTTACTTTTATAAAACAATAAAGAATTCTTATGGTGTAATGTTTTTGCCAGTTTCTGACCATGCTAAATATTTGATCTATTTCCCCCAAATCTGATCTGGGAAATTTAGATTTGTTTAGCAAAAAGGATCATATTGTTTCTCAATTCTTTTTCTCAATAATATTCAAAGTCCTCAGTTTTTTTTTTAGTTGTATATTATTAGCCTTGGCTTCATGATTGACTTTCAAATAATACTAGTTGGGATTGATATTACCATGATTTTAGCATCTTGGAAAAACCATATTTTGCATTTTGTCGGTAAGTATTCTCAATATTTTTTGCAAGGTAAAAAAAAACTAATCGACACAAAAATAATTATTAATTTATAGTTGGATGTTAGAATCCCTAATCGGTCAACAAGAGTATTAGCTCAACAATATTGATGTATATCCAATAATCAGGGAATGCTGAGTTCCAATCTACATATATGTAAAAGTTAAAGTTAAAAAAATAATAAAAAAACTCAACCCTTATATTGAAAATAAAAATAAATTTACACGAATTGTGTTTTCTTCCATTGAACTTGCTTCAAAGCATAAATTGAGAAAGTTTTTTTTTTTTTTGGTAAAATGTCATTTTGGTCTCGTTCTATTTTAATCTTTAAAATTTCAAAAACCCAATTTTAACTTTTTAAACTTTGAGATTTATTCAATTTTAGTTTGTGTACTTAAAAAAAAACCTTAAAATTGATCTTAAAAAAAGTTTTTTATTTTCTTTAAAAAAAATATATATGTTTCTCTATAAATTTTAGGAAAATGATCGTATTTTCTCTTTAATGTATTAGCATTAACCAAACACAATTAATATTAACTTCAAATTTATTATAGGAACTGATTTTAAATTTTTATGAAACAATAAGAATTAAAATTGAATTTTTAAAAGTCGAAATTATGAACTAAAATTTAACTTTTGAAATCTTAAAGATTAAAACGGAACCAGTCTTAAAGTATATGGACTAAAATGATATTATTGTAATGATTGGAAATGCTAAAATTTTTGCGCCAAAACATCATGTTAGCAACATTATACCCTTTGTTTTAACATAGAAGATTCTATAAATATACCATAAAAAAACACTACCTAGGTACGATATTCTAACACCAAAGAATCCATTTTTTGAATTTTGACTAAGAGAAACAAACCCCACGAAAACATCTCAGGTAATTCATGTCTCCAACAATAACAGTTGTTAAGTGATTAAGCAATTACCAAATTCAAACTTTGAGCTTTTTCTTTCACTTTCTTTTGCTTTAAAACTCTCTACATAACTTTCAAGACCAAGATTGCAAAAATAGATAAGAGGCCTTAAATAATGAACCATCATCATAGTTTATACTCAATAATATGTGTTATGAAAATGGCAATCAACAACCGATGGAAAGAAATGAGAGAATTTTCAATAACCGTCACGATGGAAAATCAAGTCTGGCTTTATGGGAGGATATTATTTCTAATGCTACGATGTGGTGTTGTAACTCTAATCTCTTTAAAAACTTTAATGTTTCCTCCATCGCTTTAAATTGGAGAGCTTTTTGTAATCCTCAGCTTTAGTCTATGCTTCTCCATACAAATTTATAAAGTATCTTTTTCGAGAAAATAGCAATCAACAACCGATGCGAAGATAAAGAAAAGACGTAAAAGAAGAAGAAACAACATAGAATTTACGTGGTTCACTAACGTTGTGTTAGCTAGTCCACGAGTAGAGAGAGAGAGCACAATTTTATTAAGGGGAGGCGAACTATACAAAAAACAGAATGAACATCATACAGAAGGACATAATCGGTTTGGTTTTAATTCGAGTTATATATGCACTCTCATTAACCCTATTACAGAATGCTTAAGCATAAAACAGAATGCTGATGCGTAAGCACATGCAGAACGCGCAACAGAATCTGCAACATAATGCGGATGCGCTAGCGTTGCGAAGCACGAATGCGGGATGCTCTAAACGCACGTGGATTACATTGCTGCAATGCGGGATGCAATTGCTTGCAATGTGGGCATCGAAACCCTCGCTCACTGACCGGGCAGTGAGACTCCCGACTACTACTCGCAGGGCATTAATGCGTTGAAGGCATATCTCAACAATATAAGAAGAAAGAATAATAAGGTCATCAATGTCATTTGTACATATTGCCAACAAAATGACTATCTAAGTGCAACGACATTAATGTATATCAAATGACTAAAAGGTCACGAGTTCGAATCTCCCACCCCCAATTATTGTAATCTAAAAAAAAAAAAAAAACTTTATTTGTACATACAATACAACACTAGGGGGAGAGGAAAATTTTGTGAGAATCTCTTTCATAACTTTAAAATAGAGCACCATAAATTAAAGGAATTCCTTACTGTTAATTTTAGATGAAACCCTTTATTAAAAAAAATATAGAAACCAAGATTAAACCATTAAGTTTTATTTTAAATATATCTCTCGACTTTAAAAAAATATAAAAAATATCCTTTATTAAAAAAAAATCTTTATCAGTTTTTATATAATGCATGTATTAAAATTGAGTTTTTTTCGTAAATAGACCATATTTGAAAAGTATTTTGCAAATATAGGTTGCTGGAAAAATATTAGCAAAAATGGAATTTCGTTAATTATATCATTAAATCAATAAATAACCAATTACAATAATACCCACTTATTATTTTTTTTTCATTTCGGAAACAATTTTCAAAATAGGAAAATTCTTCTCATTCCATACCCACTAGGCGCAAATTTTGGGCATTAATTAGGGGAAATTGTCAACTCCCTAACTTCCATACCCACTAACCCCTAAAATTGTGCTTTCATTATTACCAAATCCCTGCCAAAATAGAAATTGCTATTTTTTTTCATTTATTTTCAATTCGTCTCATTCTCTTTTTTTTCGCCTTTTCATCTTCTTCTTCAATTCTTGACATTGCTTGGTTCATCTGAGAATTTGGATGTCGTTTCAACACCTTTCGAGTATTAATGATCGGAACTCGAAACACGATTCACGCACAAAAATATGTGGCATTAATATACGGGAATGAATATACTGTATTCACATGTGAGATGATTGAACTGTGGATAATTAGGTAATGATTTCGGTTAGTATGGTGTATGATATATGTTTTTATAGCTGCTATTGAAGAAGGAGGAAATGGAGAAACGCATGCTGGAAATGAACAAGGAAAAGGCGCTGACCAACTCAGAACTGAGGTAATATTGTCATTTTTATATGGTACATTTATTCATATACTTATGCTGACTATTGGTTCGATGTTAGGTCAAATACGGGGATGTAGATGCAAGTTGCAATGCATCTAATTCACTATTGTATATTGATGTGCGGTATAATACAGTATTGTTTATACCCTGTATTAGTATATTATGAATTATACTGGTTGTAATATACTAATTTTATATGCGTTGTCTATGCAGTTGAAAGGACATAGACTCACAACATGCAAATATGGCAGCTAGGAAGAAAAGATAATGAAAGATCATGCGGTCTCCTTTCACGTCTAAGCTAGGGTCGTTGAAGAAAAAAGATGAAGAATGAAGAAGAAAAAGGAAATATGCAATTTCTTGATCCTCCGAATTTTCAATTAATGTCCTACCTTTAGAGTTAGTATAGTTTGTTGTATGTTTGTTTTTTGGATGTTTTTTTTTGTGACCGTATGGAAACTTGTGAACTTTGGAATTTTGCAAGATGTTTAATTTTATATTTACTGTTTGATAATACACATCCTTATATTAAGCTTTTTACGGATTATGAGTATTGTATTCATAACCCGCACAATATTGTCATGAAATTAGCGTATAATGACAGTGCATTATGAAAATATTAGAATATTATACATTTAGAAAGTAATGAATACAGTAGGAAATAATGAATACAATAGGAGTTCGAAAATGGATTGGATATGAATAGAATTGACGGTAAACCTTAAAGGCACTATATAAATTATATAGTATATATCATGTAATATGTGAATGTATATACAATATTACTAACATGTACAAACAAT
>JBBMKA010006073.1:0-40711 GCA_037833695.1 Sechiopsis laciniata | reverse complement strand
TATATATATATATCAATAAACAGATAAGGAAGTTCTAATTTATGTGGCTTAAAAGATGTAAAAGTTGTAGTTAAACTTGTGTTACCAAGTTGTAGACAGAGACTTCCTTTAGTTTATCGAATCGCAGCCTTCGACGCGCAGATCTTCCAATTCTACTGGAGGCATCCATTCTTGGAGCACTTCTGGTTGAAAAGGTGGAAGTCAAAATTGTGCGTTCCTTCTTTAGAGCTCTATTCGAGTGGTCCGATCCCTCCTTTGTATATATGTCCAAGTTATACAGCTTTGTCGTCTGAAGTGCAGCACTTAACTCTAAAACTTCTTATTCTATGCTGAGTCTCATTTAACAAGGTAAAGAGTTCTTGTGCTATATTTCCTCATACCATATCAGGGGTACTCTGCGCGGATGGGCCATCATTTTCAGTTAGCTGTGGGATTCTCTGCCTTTCTTCTTCTGATATCTGTTGTGGAGTTCTTGCACTCACTAAACTGGTTGTCAGTTGCTGATCCAATGCTACTGAAGATAGCTGTTACTGCTGCTTAGCATCGAATTGTGCAGCTGGCTCATCTGGTTGTTCTCCCTGTTCTATGTTGATATGGAGTCATAACACCTTCCAAGGTTCCTTGGTTGGCTGCTTCCCTCTCCTCTTTCTTCCTTTTTTTCAATGGAGAGACAGTCTCAATTTCAAGCTCATCTTCCATGATCAAGCATATTGGTGGAGCTAGACTTCTTGTAATTGGATTGGTCACTAAAGGTGATCCTTGCTGCTGTTCTGGGGTTGCTTGCTCAATCACCTTCGTCCTGGTCTTCGTTGTTCTAAGCCATTTTTCCATGTCCATGATTGTTAGTTCTTTAACTTTACGCTTGTTAAAGGCCATCTGGACGACTACATGGACCTTTAATGTGCACTTCTTTGGCTCATGACTGGAGCGTTCGGAGTGCTAATATAATCGTAGTAATCAATTTAGAGTTAAACTGTTTAAGTAAATCTCAGAATTTCTTACGAGCAAGTATTCGCGGTCCAAGCGTAGCAAGTAATAAGTATATAATTTATCAATCCCACAGAGAATTTGAAGCACATCGATGTAAGCTAAAGGTCGAATGTGAAAGATGGGAATAGATTGAAGGTGTGGTTTTGCTTGAAATAACTAAATAAATCTATGCTAAGTTAATGCTAATGCAGATGCTGATGCTGACAAATCAACTAAGTAAATGAACAAATATGCATGCGTTGCTTGATGAGACAGAGATCATACTTCCCTTACAAACGAATGCTTCCACATTCGATGATGCAAAACCCAGCTTCTGCTGCAATTCCACATAAATAAGTTCAGGGCTTCGTACGCGCCAGCGGGATTAACCTTAATCCCATTTAATGGTACAAAAGACTTTGTACGAGACTGAATGTAACCTGCTAGGTCTTCTGCCAGGCTCCTCTTCTGAGTAAGCTAAAGGTAGGCACGCGTGGGTAGCTACCCGACGTATGCTTAATTAATAAACAACATTATAAAATCCTTGACCCGCACTCATAATTCAATCAGTAATTGAGTTGACTCGAAATGTTGAAATCTAACTATCTATTTAATAAGAGAATTTGCATTACTATTTAATTTAAGCAAGTTAAGATTTCATGAGAAAATTAGCACATACTAAACTTTAACTTCAAGCCCCCTTCCAAAATATTTGCTACAATCTACCGGTACATTGCCCGTAGATTTGCCTTTGAGCACAAGCTTGTGTATGCAACTAGTGAAAACGTTATTCCTAACACCGTTTCAAAATACTTAAGACTAAATATCATCGAGCGATTACAGTGAAGTTAAGCCCTTAGCATTCCTTTTTCCAAGGCAAATGCTAAGCACTCCCAATTGGACAGTCAATCGACTCGCGATAAATAAATACAACCGCCTCTCTTATCGACTCTCGCCTTAACTTGACATTTAAATAAAACAATAAGCTACATTCTCACCTATGGTTGCTTCTTAACATTAAGTATACTCTTTAGTCGTTTAACAGGAGATCAATTATGAAACAAAGAACTCATAGACTTACTTTAAGAAAGCGTTACAACTACTCCTACAAAATGTAAGTAACAGAACACAAAATGCGAAATGCAAATGATAACTACTACATGGTAAACTAGCTATCAATGGAGTTGATAAAATCGTCAACACTGTTGCTAATGGAGTCTTCTTCTAACAAACACCGCATGGTACTTAGTTCTTCCAAGCCTACAGATGAACAGGATCCACCGAGATCTCTCAAGAGACCTCGGCTTCTCAAACGCCCATCAACGGTAGTTTCCTCTCCTAACTAGCACACCTTTTTCTTCAATTTTCCACAATTTATAGAGTCCAAGTTTTCTTGTCAACCATTTTCATTCCTTCTACCGATCTTTCGTTTGAACATTCCTTCATTGATTCTTTCCATCCTTATTTCTATGATTTCATAATTTGTCTGTCGTTTAACTTTTCTTTTTCTGTTCTGTTGACTCGATCCTACCCGTCTGCATCAACATTCGTGAGATATTTTCTGTGAAATTCAACACGTCAGCGAGTTTTGGAAATAACCGCAGTTTCCACGCTTAAGTGGGCATTTTGCATCTAAAAACCGCATTATTCTCATACTTCTATTATGCAAGCTGATGTGCAGATCTACGATAGCGAATAGCAAAATGCTTAAAGTGTGAATAGATCTCACTTCGCACAAGTATACGCGGTCTGCAGTAAGTAATAAGTAAATTATCGATCTCTACAGGGACTGAAAACTATCCAAGGTGATGTTTAGAATTGAATGGAAATTGCACAAATATGATTTAAGTTGGGTTGTGGTTGAAACATAAAAGTAAATAAATAACGGAGTAAAGTAATATTGATAGAATAAGGCTAGACTAAGATACTCATGAAATTCAGCAGCAATGAAGTAACCAAGAAACATGCGGTAAGGGACTCTATCGTACTACGCTACAAACTTCCGCTTCCACTTTTGTTTAACATCTAGACCGACTTTCGTCGCGGCTAAATGTAATTACAACTTGCGCTAAGTATGTAATAGTTACGCGTTTATTCCTAAACTCTGATTTAAAGTATCACAAATGTAACACTACCTATCAAACATCCAAAATAGACTTAGGTTATTTCCTCTTCCGATTTATAACCTACTAATTTGTGTGGATGGTCGGTCAACACTTAAAATTATATTGAAGTATCTAATCTACATACTCTAGATGAATCCTTCAAGTTTCTTCCCAAGACATGCTACTAAGATTCACTTTCTCCTAGTTTTGCCCTAATGAACTTAGTTCATAATACAAACAGATAACACAATACAAGATATGGAAAACATATTAGAATTTTATTACTTAAGTAAATGAGTCTAATAGTGAAAAGAAAATAAAAACAAAACAGTGAATTGTTTTCTTGATCGAGACTCTGAACTTCTCCGAGAAGAAAGAATAGGGACAGACCAAACCTACCACCTATTACAAAAACACCCTACTTATAGAACTAGGTCATCGAGTCTCCAAATATTCCAGAATGGTAAGAATTAATTTCCGTGATGATTTCTTTTTTAATTTCTTTGCCAAATGTTTTTTATTTGTCTGAGGTAGGAATCCCGTGATTTCAGCAATCTATTTCTTAATTGTCTGGTTAGTCAACTTCTCGCCAGCAGATAATTCCTTCCTTATGTGCTTGAAGTGCTTCTGGCCTTGATCTTCCGAGCTTTATTGCTCGCATTCGCACGTCTTAATTCTCTACATAGCATTACTCCGTTAGCGCTAACCCTGCGAAAACATAAATCAATATAAGCTTTGCGAAATCCATGCTAAACCTGCTACATTGGATGTTTTCAGCCTAATAATCGATATTTTTCATTTTACTCTCACAATGCGTAAGCATTAGCGAATTACACCTTTTTATTCCTAATTTTTCCTTACTCGCAATAAATTTTAATTAATAAGCGTGAACAATGATCTAAAGTCAGGCTCAAATCTGACTCTATTTTATAGACATCATACAAGATGTTGGTAAATATTTCTAGATACTTGCGATGTAGTCGAGTTAATTCCCTTTTTTACATTGTTGCTTGCTTGCTTTATGAGTAAATTGCAAGGGTTCAGAGGCTTAAATAGTGCTATTATTAAGCGCTATCAAACCCCCAAACTTGGAAATTGCTCGCCCTAAGCAATACAAAACAATCACAGGGATATTTTGAACAGAAAAGATACTATCTTCTTTATTTACCACAAAGTTGCTCTGCGATCCATTAATCCTGATTTTCTTCCTCACTCAGAACATAAGGTAAAAAAATTGGTACCCAGGGACCCGATGTAAACTAGTTTGCTTCACTTATTAGTTCTAGCTTCCTCCATTTTCGGTTGGCAGATTGGGTATTCTAAAAGTTAATGCCTACGACTTCAAAGCATCTTAATCGATTTCTTGATTTTTTAAGTTTGACCAGAACATCCGGTCAAAGCTGCCAACTAGGTCTCATTGATCCTTTGAGGGTTATGCTTAACGAGTCCCTACTCAGGTTGTACTCATGCCCACAATCTGTAGTTCTTAAAATGTTTTTATTTGAGCATCAAACAGATCACTTAAGCAAAGGAAGGTTTAACTTGCATTAATAATGGACACTGGAGTAATGGGAATCCTAAGGTTTACACGTGTTTAAGTGATTGCATCTTTGCCTGATATGTTTTGATCTTTATTTTATAATTTTTTTTAAGCTGCTTTCGATCACTCTTTCTTTTCAGCATTCACTCCTCGAGCTGCCCTCACCCCTAAACTTAAAGGCTTCATTGTCCTCAATGAAGGTGAGACTTAGTTCCCCCAAACTTAAATAAATCTCAAATTTGACTTCCTTGCTTTGGGCTTTCAGTTTTAACCCTTAGAACATTCTCACTCTCTCCCTACTTATAGCATCCACTATTGATAATACTTCGCTTTCCTGATACCGCTAATTTACCTAAGTTCATGTGTAGTTTCAAAATAGTGACTAATGGATTGCGCAGCTTCTAAGTAGGAAAATATACTAATAAATGGAATTAAGTATGTTTAATAATCAGCAACATAAAAGAGTTCATTCGATTAAAATCAGAAATTAATACGTGTTACCAAGATTGTAGGCAGATACTTTCTTTAATTCACCGAGTCGGCACCTTCATCAGGTGGATTTCGTTCTTCAGATTCCAAAGGTGGTATCCATTCCTGAAGTACTTCTGTTGGAAAGGGTAGGGGTTGGAACTGTGTGTTCCTTCTTTGAAGCTCTATCCGAATGTCTCTATCCCTCCTCTACATATACGACCAGGTTATGCTCGTCTGTGGCATGAAGTGCAACACTTGGCTTTGGAATTCCTCGTTCCTGCATTGAGCAGCCTCTAATGAGGTAAAAAGTTCTTGCTCTATATTGCCTTGGGCCGCATTGGGGGTATTTTGCGTGGATAGGCCAGCACTCTTTATTGGTGGTGTGATTCTCTGCCTCCCTTCCTCAATTCTATCCTGCAGAGTTTGTACACTCACTGGACTGATTATCGATGGATATTCTACTGCTACTGATGGTGGCTGCTACTGCTGCTTAATACTAGCTTGTTCAGCTGACTCAACCGGCTGTTCTTCCCACTTAGTGTTGATGATCAAGCTAGTATAGTTTTCTGCACTTGTTAATTTGCTTGCTTCGCTCACTCATTTTTTTTCCTTTTCTTCAGTGGAGAGGCATTCTCAATTTCAAGCTCATCTTTCCTGATCAAGCTTGTTGGTGGAGTTGGACTTCTTTTGGTTAGGTTGACCACAGAAGGTGATCCTTGCTGCAGTTCTGGGGCTACTTGCTCAATTACGTTGATCCTGATCCTCATTGTTCTGAGCCATTTTGCCATTTCCATGATTGTTGGCTCCTGGACCATGCGTTTGCTAAAGGGCATCTGAAAAACTGTCTTAACTTTTAGTGTGCAATCCTTTGGCTCACATTGAAGCCTTTGTCTGTGGCACAACACCGTGATGGAGTGCGAGAAGAATAGCTTCTTGTGCGTGTTCCCCATCTAACGCCTAATTTCATCTTTGATGATTTGCCCAATGTCAATTGTTAACCCTGCATAGATAGCATAGATTAACAACATCCGCGTTTGAGACAAGGTTGTCTCGTGTGTTGTTGGCATGATACTGGTCTTAACAGAGTTGTTCTAGTGGCATCCCTTCCAATTAAGGTCAAAACAATTAAACGGTTTATTCTTTACCCACTGTTTGTTGGCCATGGCCACCATCTGAAGATGGGCATTCACATCCTTGGCTGTCGGAGCTTTGATTAATCGATCATACTAGGTCTCCTCATACCCTTAGAATCCAAATAGGTCATTCCAGGCTTCAGCATTCCAGCAAATCTTCTTCCCTGCTATCGTTGTGTAGAAATGGGCATCTCCAACCCCATTGTTATAGAATTCCTGTACAAACTAGGGTTAGCATCTGCGTTTGGTCTGCAGAAGTTGTCTGATAGCTCTCAAATAGAGAGTATTTTAGGCTGTCTTAGTTTGCATTATTATAGAATTAAAAGGGAAAAGGAAATGCTAATAGAAAAATTACGATGAAATAACTTAGAAAATCAGCATGCATTCATAAAGTAGCATCGAAAGCACAATTTCATGTTTTTAGTATAAAGCTTGAGTAAACTGTGCGTAATCAATGTAAGACATATTAAGCTACACCGCAGAAAGGACAATCAGCTCGAACGATGACCAGCAGCGCAAAAAGACACGAATTTAAAATGAAAACACATTCGAAAAAGACACGACAACAAGGAAACAATCAAGAGTCAATCAGTAATGAAGGCGGTGTCAATCAAATAAATTCCAGCGGCAATCAGGGGATGTAACAGCCCATTTTTCCATTTTGGTTGCCCAGGTATGTTCGGTTGTTTATTCGGTTGTTCGGTTGGGCCGTTAGGGCAGTTTAAGCCTTTGGGGCATTTTAGCAATTTTACCTTCAGGGTTAGTTTTGTAATTAAACAAGGTTCAGGGCTATTTTTGTTATTTGCTGAGTTCGGGTTATTCCTTCGGTTTTAGGTTTCTAGGGTTAGAGTTTCTTTTTTAGAGGCTTGGAGGTCAGTTTGCTTAAAAAAGAAAAAAAGAGGAAAATAATTGTTTAAGTTTTCCCTCGCAAGGATTTGAAGTCGGGATCGCCTGAGGACACGTGGCATCCTCCCGTTCAATCGTCCTTCTTTTGTTGAGACCTTAAGTCTTAGCCGAAAATCATTTTCCATTTGGCTCTTTTCTTCTTCCTCTCCCTCACAAATTTTCTCTTCTCCTTCTCCTTGTTCTTTGCCAAATTCACCATCTCCAAGCCATCACCTCGCCGAACCCTAGCTTTCCTGTTCGTTCACACGCTCGCCCTCGCCCGGATTCACCTAGCCGCACATCACCCTTCGCGAGCAGCCTCTTCATGTCGATCACCATCGCGTCGTCCTGTTCACGTTCCCAAGGCCGCACACCCCAACGCCAAGCCAGACGCAGCCCAACAACTGCACAGCTGCGATCGTTCCTCGCCTGCGACCTCGCCCTTGTGCAGCCGATCTCACGCATACATCACTCGCGCTCGCTGCAATGTCGCTTAGCCCCGTCGCCCACGCTGCCGAGCAGCCTCGCTCTTGCAAAGCCCGCTGCCAGCCATACGTATGCCTCGACGCAGCGCCGCAGCCAGCCCCTGTTCAGTCGAGCTTTATCCTTACCGAGAGCCTTGCCTACCTTGTGGCCGAGAGCCTTGTGCCTTCTTGGTTGGGTAAATTCCTTGTTTCTCAGGCTTTGTACGTTGGTCATTTGTTACATAGTTTATTAGAGTTTAATTGTATGCATTTTGTTTATTGCCTATGTTGGTTCTGCAGCTCAAGGAGTACTATTTATCTGTTTGTGATTTCTGTTTGTTTTCTAGGTAAGGATTTCTTACCGGGGTTGTGTGGACCCTGCGAGACTTCGTTGATTGCATTCCTGTTGCTTGTTTACTATTTACAAACATGTTTAGTAGATAGAATTTATATGTTGTTCTCTCCTGCTAGCATGATTGTTCCTATTTCCACATGTTAGTGCCATGCTAGGTTTGTTCTTCCAACATGCTTTGATTCCTGTTTTAAGCTCGTAGTACTATGCTAGGGTTTATATGTTGTTGAGCATGTTTGATTAATATGGAACAGGGTCGAGTATTCTTAGATAGAACTTGTTAGGTTGTCATCATCTAGAGGCTGAGAGCGGACATAATGTAATTTGTCCCCACAGGTCGAGACCAGCAAGGACAAGATCTCGCCCCCGGCAGCTGGTCTAGCTCACACATCGGCATAAGCCTAGTCTGTAGCCTATTAGAGCGAAACCCTTCCAATGGTGCAAGCCCGCCTTGGTCGGTTTTTAGCTTCAGGCATCGGTGGTATTTAGGCTGTTACAGTTGAATACCGAGGGCCTTGCACTACTGTAGATCATTGACACAGCTTCCGAGTCTTTAGGCATGCATACCTGGACCAGCGTAGTTTATCCCTAGGCCCCCACATTTACGCAGTTTGCAGCAGCATGCAGTGTGCACGGACATGCTTTAGCCGCTGGGAGGAGAGCTCCCTCGGGCTAATGTTCGTGAGTACACCATTTCCATTCTGAGTTTATAGCCAGACACCGGGTACTCTCCTAGATATCCCAGGACCAGCTTTTGAGTTGGTTACTTGGCCGAGGGTATGAGACCTTCGAGGATATCTATATGGGATCAGCTTTTGAGTTGGTCATTTGGCTGAGGGAATGAGACCTTCGAGGATATTTGTTCGGGATCAGTTATTGAGCTGATCACTATGCCAGAAGTAAGAGATTTCCGATGACTCAGGAGTTGGATTGGCAACTCAATCTAGGGATTCTATGTTGATAACTTTTTGCATGTATACTCGGATGCTAGATGATATGTTGTTTCGTACTATACCGCGGTTGGGGATTCTTATTGAGTACCTTTGTACTCACCTTTATTTTCTGTGGTTTTCTACCAGGTAACTTGGGACAGCACCGGGCGGCTAGCGGAGGAGCTGTATGATCATGAGAGCTGCTGACGTCACTCGGTTTATGTCTTTTACTTGTTTATTCAGCATGTAGTTAGACACGGAGTCCATAGGAGGATTTTGCATTATATGGTTTGAAACTGTTTATGAATGTTTGAATAAAATTACTGGCCAGGAACTTACTTTGTTTTTAACAGGTTTATGTTTGGATGATTTTAATCAGAAGAAGTTTTATTTGCATAAGTTGTCCATACTGTTTTAAATGCTTTTACATACATGCATGTTTAGTAAGAACTAGGTTTAAGACTGTTTTTAGAGTCGAGTTCTTATAGGGGATCTTACATTAATGAAGATCTCACAGCTCACCTCGACTTATTGGCCAAGTAAATCAACTCTATAAATATCAAGGCCGGGAGCCGAGAAAAGGGAGCTGGTCAGTTGGCCATGAAGTCTATCGCGAAGAAAAGCAAATGGCGGTGTCGTAGGAGTCGATGACAAGGGGACTGCACATCTTCAGCCGTGCCAATTCCTTTTTACTATTTTTATTAAGAGTAGCTTGCAGTTTTGAACATTTCATAGTTGCAATAAAATCATCTGGTTTAACTTCTATTTGATGTTTATCTTTATGGTTGCGCTGTAGGAGTTTATGTTTAATATTCATGAATAGAAATATGCTAGGAGCGTAGGTCATTGAGTTTTTGTAACGGTCCAGATTTCTATTCCAGTTTCCCAGGTATGTTCAGTTGTTTATTTTGGTTGTTCGGTTGGGCCGTTAGGGCAGTTTGAGCCTTTAGGGGCATTTTGGTAATATTGCATCTAGGGTTTCAAGGTTGTTTCTGTTATTTGCTGAGTTCGGTTATTTCTCGTTTTAGGTTTCGAGGGTTAGAGTTGCATCTTGGAAAGCTTGGAAGTTCTTTTGGTTAAAAGAGAAAAGAAAAGAAATTAATTGTTTAAGTTTTTCCTCGCCAGGACTCGAAGCCTATTGGTTAGAGTATGAAGGTGTTGTTTAAAAGAAGAGAAAAATGAGAAAAGGTGTCTTCGCTGAAACTCGAAGGCTGGTTGCCAGGGACACGTGGCATTTAGAGATTGTTTGATCGATTAAAAGAGACGAAACACTCGTAAAAACTTCTATCTAAAGGCCAAAAAACGTAAATTCCAATTCGCATTCCTCCTTACGTTTTCTCCTTCTTCTTCCTCATTGCCGAAAACACCAAGCCCCATCACCATTGCTGATTTCCTCTTCCTCCTTCACCTTATCGTTGCTCTCAATTGCAGCCAAACTCTATCTTCATCTAGCCCTAGTCGAGAGACCCATTGCCGATTCTTCTTCTCACCTTCTATTTGTTCTTGAAGTAAACCAACCCTAGCCAAGAGCACCATCTTGTCACCTAGCAGCCCCGAGATCCTAGGCAATCCCTTCCGTGTCGTAATCGAACACCATCGTCGTGCCGCGCATCCTAGCCTGCGCCCAAGCTTTGCCGAGGCTTGTCTTTGCTGAGGATTGTCCTTGCCGAGGCTCCCCTTGGCCTAGACCTAGGCTGCCATGAGCACCTACTTCTTCATTTGGGTACCCTCCGCGAGCCCCGTCGATCTCTTAGCTTAGTTGTTTAGCTAGCTGAATTTTAATGTGTGCTTATTATTATATTTGCTAGGTTTGTGTTGTTTCTGCAGCTCAAGGAGCACTTTATACTTGTGTGATTTCTACTTGTTTTCCAGGTAAAGATTTCTTACCGAGGTTGTGTGGGCCCTGCGTTACGTCATTGATTGCATCTTTGTTTACTTGTTTACTGTTTGCGAGCATGCTTAGTGGATAGGTTGATATGTATGTTTGTTGCAAGCATGTTTAGTGGATAGGAACTGTTGTCTCGTTCTGTTTTTGGCTAGCATGTATGTTCCCCGTTGACATGTTAGAACCATGCTAGGTTGTTCTTCTGGCATGCATCCCGATGTTTATGTTTGAGCTGCTAGTATCCTGCTAAGCTGTATGTTTGAGCATGTTTAATCTGTTAGGGATGAGATGCATATTCTTAGATAGAACTTGCTAGGTTGTCATCATCCAGAGGCTGAGAGTGGACATAACGTACCTTGTCCCCACAAGTCGGGATCAGTGAGGACTTGTTCCCGCCCTTGACAGCCGGGCGTGGTCTAGCTCACCACACCGGCATAAGCCTAGTATGTTGCCTGCTAGAGCGGATTCCATACGGGTGCAAGCCTGCCCGGGACGGTTCTTAGCTTCAGGCGATCAATGGTTCAGATTGCTACAGGTGATCGGTGGTTCTCAAATAGAGCATATTTTAGGCTATCTTAGTTTGCATTATTCTGGAATTAAAAGGGAAAAGCAATTGCTAATAAAAGAATTACAATGAAATAACTTAGAAAATCAGCAGGCATTCATAAAGTAGCATCGGAAGCACAATTTCGTGTTTTTCGTATAAATCTTAAGTAAACTATTCCTAATCAATGCTAATGGTAGGACATATTAAGCTACGCCGCAGAAAGAACAACAACAGCATAAAAAGCCACGAATTCAAAATGAAAACACGTTAAAAAAAGACACGCAAACAAGGAAACAATCAAGAGTCAATCAGTAATCAAGGCGGCGTCAATCAAATAAATTTCAGCGCCAATCAGGGGATCCTGCATTAATGAAGATTTCACAGCTCACCTTGACTTATCGGCCAAGTAAATCAAATCTATAAATACCAAGGTCGAGAGCCGAGAAAAGAGAGCTGGTCGGTTGGCCATGAAGCCTATCGCAGAGAAAAGTAAATGGTGGTGTCGTAGGAGTCGATGACAAGGGGATTGCACATCTTCAGCTGTGCTAATTCCATTTTACTGTTTTTATTAGGAGTAGCTTATAGTTTTGAACATTTCATAGTTGCAATAAAATCATCTGGTTTAACTTCTATTTGATGTTTATCTCTATGGTTGCCCTGTAGAAGTTTATGTTTACTATTCATGAATAGAAATATGCTAGGAGCGTAGGTCATCGAGTTTTACACTGCTGCATGATATTTTATATATGTATGCGTCGATTAGCTACCCATGCATGTACCTTGTGGTGAGTTCGGAAGAAGGAACTGCATGTTGACCCAGTATGCTACATTAGGTTGTGTGAACATCTGTTCACCATTTAAAGTGTTAGGAATAACCTTACTAAATGCTTGCGTTGCGCTGTTGCTAAGTATGGAGTTCACAGCGAAAGCTGGTCCTGCCATAGATCATTAAGTGCGAAAGTACTTATTTATTAGGGAAGCGAGTCTCTCTTTGGCTAGTTCACGCACTTAGCAAATTTTTTAAGATTGTTAGTTAGCATTACTCATTGCATCATATTTATTTTCAGCAACATATCTACATATCCAAATTCAACCAAACCACAACAACTCATATACTCATTCTTTACTTTTCCGCACAACTCTATCTTAATAGTGTTAGCTCTAGACCTCAATCTCTGTGGGATCGATAAATTTATATACTTATTACTTACTGCAATTCTCGACCGCATATACTTGCGCGTAAATGATTCTGAGTTACACTTAGAATAAGTTGACTTTAAATTAATTATTGTACAATATATTACCACTGGAATCGTAATCCATCATTGTCTCATTCTTTCTATGTGATGGTGTCTTGGATTTTCTAGCTCAACGTAATATTGGCAAACCCTTGCTCTGGCAAGAAATCTTTCCTTGCGGGTTCAGCCATCTCCCCCTGCTTGGCAATGGTGTTTGCGCTCAATCGCCGTGTTTTTGCTAATTGGGATTGAGTTTCACCTCCTGAAGATTTGGCAGTTGCCCTTGTCTTTCTAACTTACTTGTAACAAGGGAAGCTTTTATGCTTCTTCCTTGATGCATGTCTATACTACTTCATTTCTTCTGTCCTTCTTGACTGGAGGTCTTTTTATCATCATGACCTTCCTTGGCTTTTTCGTACCACCAGATGTAACATGCTTTTTGTTGTTTGCATCTTCTTCAGCAAGTTCAACGTCTTTTTCTTTCATTGCCCGTTTAGCCTCTTCTTCAGCCTTGTCAAGCTGCTTCGCTACCGCCTTAGCTTTTGCATCTTCAGCCTTTTTTCTTACTTCGCGAGATTTTCCTCAATCACAATTTCTATTTCGAGCTCTTCAAAAGCTTTCAATTCCGAGCTTTCTGGTTATTGCCTTAAACTGCTTCCATGCATACAGATGTTCTGGTCCTTTACTACAGACCTTTCCATGGTCGAGTTTAACACTTCTAGTACTTCAGTAATAGCTGCGCAGACTTCTTGCCCTAAATTGGCGATTTCTACCATAGACGGTTCAGTTCCTGTTTGAACTTCATAGGTTGATTGCGCGACAAGTTGTTTAAGTGCAATTTGTTCCACTATAGTTTCGACAAGTTGAACTCCAAAGAAATCAGTGCTTGATGCCATTGAATCGATACGTGTGGTGAATTATTTCACAAAAATTTTCTCATAAAAGAAAATCGATCAGTTGTTAAGGTTTCAAACGCAAATAAAAAAAGGTAGTGAGATCGACGGAATGTGATCAATTTATATACACGCTAGAAATCGTAATGGACTAGTGAAAAGACACAATTACACTTATTAAATGCGGTAACCCAACGGTTGGATTAGTTACCGTTGCACGCTGACTCTTAGTTCTTATTTTTCAGCATTCCCTATGCGATTGCAGTCAAACTTTTTTTTCTTTTTCTTTTTTGACATGATAAAATAATATTCCTATCTAAGTCCTAGAAAGCATTTAAAGATAGATCTTCTAAGTAAAAAATGTATATCATAAGTGCTATTCACATTCTGTTTGGAAATTTTCCAACAGCGCACTAGTAGTAAAGTTGTCACTATATCTTCGCAATTCAGGAATGCATTTTTACGACTCGTGTTATTGATTTAATTTCTTCTCAGAGATGCTATTTACTTGGCGTTTACCTTTCAGGCGTAGCAGATATGGAAGTCCATTGCTCTCTTGTCACATAGTGCTGGAAATGCTTACATAGGTGGTTTCTACATGTTCCTATTCTTTTGAGTGATGCATTGTGCTGCTCTTGCCTCAACCACTTTTGTGCCACATTCCCAACTGTGATTAAGTTGAACAAGTTAGTCTTCTGCTTTAAGATCTACTCTTAATTTACACCTATTAGTTTCCAAATTCCCCGACAACGGCTCTAAAAACTTGACTACTGATTTCTAATTGCCCCACGTGTAAATAATTCGCAATCACGCAAGTATACGCGGTTTGTAGTAAGTAATAAGTAAATTATAAATCTCCACAGGGAATTTGTAACAAGTAGATGTATATTAAAAGTCAGTAAGAATAAACTAAAAAAGCATGTGAATTGAGGTTTGTGCAATTGATAAGAAAACAATTAAGAATTCGATCTAAGATCTAGAAACTAAGAACTAGGATATCAAGTTAAGCTAAGGATAGAACGTAACAAGGATGCGACATTCGTAAATTAGAAATCATAATTCCCAACTAACTAATGCTTCAGAATTAGTTGGTGCCTAATCCAGCTTCCGCTGCAATTTTGCACAAGTTAAGCTCAGGGCATCGCATACGCTAGCAGAGTTAACTCTAACTCTATTTAATGAAGTGAAAGACTACGCATCAGACTCAACATAACCTACCGGGTCTTCCGCTAATTTTCCTTTCCAAGTCCACTAGAGCCAAACATCTGTGGACAGCTAATCGACGAGTGCTAAACATTAAAACGACATTATAAGATCCTTTCCATCCACATGCTTATTAACATCCTACCCCAAAATCTAACGAGAAATCCCTATATGCAGAGCTAAGTAACTAATCGACGAGTACATTGCGCGAATTTAAACACGTCAGCAAGTTTTAAGCAATAACCACAGTTTCTGCGCTTATGTGCGCATTTTACCTCTAAAAACTTAATTATTCTCAAACTTCTAATGTGCACCTGCAGGTCATAATGCGTGATAAATGCGAATGTAGTCAATTAACTATTCTTTTTATGTTGTTTGCTCGTTTACATTTGAATAGAATGTAGAGTTTAGGAAGCTTAAATAGTGCTATTATTTAGCGCTATCAACGTCCACGGATATAATCATTCATGTGTCATATGATCCTTCATGAGCTTGTTCGTAATTTACAGCTGAGACAAGAAATCCATTCTACCTCTGTGATTACATCTTTCTCCTCAAGCGCCACTGATTCCTCTAATGAACAAGTGTTTATAGTCCAACTATATATCAATGTCTGCTCGGGCCAATGAGAGGCGGGATACCTTTGTCCAAGCCCTAGAATCAGTTCTGAAGGGAACAACTCTACATCTTCCTCAAATTTCAAGAAGGCATGCATTCCTTCTTGTGATGTTGTGTTTCTAGCCACTCACTACGGCAATCTCCAACATGGGAGGCTTATTGACCCAATGTTGTTTGACTGATCTCACCCATGCACATGAAAGCATACTTTCATAAAGCAATAGTTCACAACCCACTCAGGATTAAGATCACATCGACATACGATCATCCTTAGTGAAATAGTTGATACATTTCTATAACGGAATTACTAGATCGATCATAAGACTTCTGGTCTCGTCTTATGTAAAAACTCTTTTTGGCATAAGCGCCCCTACTCGCATGTCTCCACATGAACAACCAGGATCAAGTTGTTTGCAACCTTTGCGAAGCTAGCGGTACCAACAGTGTCACCATAACTTAGGCTCCCAGCCTTAGTCCATATACTGTAGACATTTTAGGTTATAAACTTGGAACTAGATCCAATTGTATATCTCACATACTTGTCCAAGTGTACATCCAAATAACCATGGGAATATCACTATCAATCTAATTAATGCGATAAAGTTGAACGATGTTTGTATATTAAATATGAAATTAATGAAAATAATAACATTTATTAATAACTAAAAAATAACATTAAATGTTTGTTCTTTAAATAAAAACTACTAGGCTTTAAGGCACAATCCTTAACAACCACAACACGAGCGTCAAAGATGGCGTTTCATCACTTTGCGAATCAGCAATGAAACAACGACACTAATCCGCAGCAAACATGTTTTTATCAACAACAGGGCTATGCGGAAGAGACTAACACAACAAATTTCTATTCAGCGTATCTTAACTAGGAACGACAGTCACAGTTTGGGGGAGATCATTGCAGCATTTTTCAGAATCACTTCGGTCTACCTAGAGATCGCAGCAACATAAGGCATACATGGGAGGCTAGGAGTCATGAACCTAGGGGTCTGATGTACAATCATGAGCAATTTCTGGTAGACATTACCATAGAAGAGGAAGAGCAGCTTAGACGGAAGCAATGTATGAAGGACAATGGTATAACGCCAAAACCTCAATAGACCAATCAAGAGCACAAACAATCTCTAAATGCAATCACAGAAGAAAGTACTGCCAGCAATGTAAGAGTAGAAGAGACATATCTAAGGGTTGACGTACTTAATGGGGCATCAATAGTGGATCTTTTCAGTGGGACTAAACTCTCATAAGAAGATTTTCGGCTAGCATGATTGAACTAGAAAAAGTGGCTAAGGCATTTTCGAGTGCAGTAGAAATAGATAGAGAACAAATGAGACATTTTTAGCAACAGGAGGAAGCTTGGGCAAGGTTCGCCACCCTGGCCACTCCAGAGGCTGATATCGCAGAATGCATTGTGGAAGAAAGCGAAGAAGGTTCCAAGGTTGATACTAAGCAAGTTTTGAGTGATGAATGCCAAAGCAAGAATGAACATTCTCAAACAATTAGCATAGTGGGTAATGAACCTCTAGAGCCAATTATCAGAATCTGGCATCTAACCAACAAGGGAGATGTAGAGTCAACTAGTCCGTAGGAAAACAATGTTAGCCCCGCTAAACCATGGGCTATTCGCAATAGTACCCATAATTTTTATGCTATTAGAACTGTATACGCAACAAGAATTGATCAGTCGAGGAAGCGACACATGGGATATTCAATTAAGCTTCAATTTGATGCTCTGCACCCTATCAACACTGGGAGTGGTAGAAAGTACACGCATTAAGTCGCATGATGGAGAAAGGTAGGAGAAGGCTGTCAAAGATGACTATGCTCCAAAGATATATAAATGGCCCAAGCAAGGACAATTTGCACCGGACAGAATTAGCACAAGGGTTCCGCCCATGTCTTGCTCAGCAACATTCCTAGAATGCAAAAATCCAGTATTTCTAACTTTGTGCAAAATTTTACAATAATTTTTAGAATAGGAAGTTTTTCCATTTATGCAATTTTCCTTTTCAGTTATTTCATTAAATTTTTTATTGCATAATTTTAGAAGGGATTGGTACGATTTTAAAAAAATATTTGCAAAAAAATTTTAACATTTCCCTTTATGATTATCTCATTTCTTGCACATTGATTTTCAAAATCTTTTGAAAATTTATATAAACCCTGTGTAAGGAAAGGGTCGATCAACATATTTTGAGCCTTCATCGTAAAAAGTCACAAGTTCCCATTCTTATAATGACTTCCAATCTCAAAGTCTATAGTAAGACCATTAAGGGTAAGATGTTTAATGAGCACAAACGGTTTCGAGATTCGACGCCTCTATCGCGTGGAATTAAGAAATTAACAGCTGTTGAGCAAGAACCTAAATACGAGGAAAGTTCACATCAATGGCAAACAAGAACTATGAACCTCTTTAGGAAAGCAAAAGGGGGGAAGAAAAATGTTACCCCATATGTCGATGTAAACAACGACGATGAAGAACCTCCCTTAGTAACTGAACACCTGGAATTGACGGATAGACTGGGTGGAGGATTATCTTCAATAGAGAGCAAACCAAGGAATAGAAAAGATTATCAAAACTGAACCTGAAGAGGACAGCGAAGAATCCATAGAAGAGGATCTAGAAGAAGGTGAGTCATGAGAGGATGAAGATGAGAACTCCCCTAAAAAGCCTGAAGTGTTAAACGAGAAGGAACAGCAGCATCCCAGGTTTTGCAATACTAGAGTTCAATCCATGAGGACTAGGGTGTTGCCAAAAGTTCTGCAAAGTAAGCCTTGCACCAAGATCGGAGTCGTACGAGAAGGTGCAACCTTTGCATCCATCGACGCGGAGGACAAAGAATTTAAGCGCGAATTAGGACTGAAGGGAATCTTAGATAAACAGTTAGGAAAATTGAGCAATTGGGATGGAAGGTGTATTTCAATCCAGTGATGAATGCAATGACTGAATTTAAAACAAACGAGGACGATGAAGAAGGAAGATAGAGCAATGGAGAAAAGATAAATAAGCTTTATTTAATTACACAGAGATATTTAACTTATGCAAAAGATCGCGATGAGCTTTTTATGCTCAACATGGTAGCAATGGAAGAGTACTCCGAATGGCCTGAATTTCCAAAATAAACACTCAATTCGGAGCAAGGAAAATGGGCAACAATGCAAACACTTAAATGGAAGTCCCGCTCTCTTATTTACTTTAAGCATTTTTTCCTTCAGCATGCATTTCATTCGTAGTCGCAATTTTAATTTTATAGGATCATGCATTAGGATGCAATTTGTTCTATTTCCTTTATAATTATTTTATAAGAATCAGAAATTTCCCTTTGAAAGATTAAGTTAGCATTATTATAGCAAATCTAAGTTTTAGGAGGGAACTCCCTTTGAATAAGAAGAATTCTTAAATTCCCCTAGATCCAAACCTAGCATTAGAATAGTCTCTATCATGAATGACAGAAAGAACCAAAATTCATAAAAAGTCTTAGAGCTTGAGATAGAGTTTCACAATCACATAAATAGCTAAGTTTGGGAGAACTAAGCCTCACCTTCATTAGAGACAATGAAGCCTAAGTTTGGGTGAGGGATGCCAGGGGAGTGATTTTTTCTTCAAAAATAAATTATAAAATAAAGATCAACATATTCTGGGCAAAATAAAAAATAAGAAGAGTGAATAAGTCTTAGGACTCCTTAAGTATTCTGCTGTCTACGAATAGCGCAAGCTTAAAATTCTTTGCTTAGGTGAAATGTTTTATGCCCAAACAAGGCATCCTGAGAACTATGGGATTGTAGATATGAGTTCAACCTAAGAGGAATGCGAAAAGCATTGTAGAAATCCTTGAAGGATATAAGGGTCTACATAAAAGTCTTCACATAATATGTGATAAAACCCAGTTAGGAGTAGGATAAGGAATGATCAATCCTATTAGGAGTAGGATAGGAATATTAGACTATAAATAAGAGAGCATAGAGAGGTAAAAAGATATTGAGAAGTATTGAGATAGTGAGTATCTAGTGCTTGAGAGTGATCTCAAGATTGGGAGGGTCCAAGTACCTCGAACACTTGGGTTATCTTGTATCCTTATTATCTTTTATTATAATATATATTTGGTTCTTATCAATTTGGTATCAGGGCATTTTGATCCATGGACCGGGACTCTTATCTTGATGCAATAATCGACAAATTAAGTGACAAAAGTTTTATTGAATCAATCACTCAAAAAGTAGTAGAGACATTTAAGAAATCTTGGGATGAGACGAAGAAAGAAAGGGAAGCGGCATGGGATTTGGCATTCCAACCTCTACAATATAGTTTGAAAATGAAAGAAGAATGGGAGGAACATTTAACCGAAAACAAAAGATAATAAGCATTAGAAAAGAAGAGAAAGAGAAGAAATTGAATCAAGAATTCCCTTGCTTGGGTAAGAAATATCAAGAAGATCAGCAATACAAAAAATAAAATATAATGGTCGAAGAATTCTTGATTAAGGATAATTTTGATAGAGAGGAAGAGGAAAAAAGACCAAGGCAAGAAATCGTTGAGGCTGAATATGAAGATAACAAGGCAGTATTAGTGGAAAATTCGAAAAAAGAGAATGAGGTGAGGAAATCAAGCCAAGAAATCATCATGTTGGAAAAGAAATATCAAGAATAGCAAGAAATCATATTCAAGCATTGTATTACAAGGGTAAATAAAAAATCTTTAAGGAAAAAAAGAGGAGAGAGATAGAAGAAATTGAATCAAGAATCCACTTATTCGGGTGAGAAAGATTCAAGAAAATTCTATGAAGAGTTCAAGAAGGTGGAATCAACAAGCAATGGTGAGAGTAATGCAAATTTAGAGGATTATTGTGCTATTTCAATGGGAAGATCATCAAATCTCGATGAAGAAATTAAGAGTCAAGATGGAGGCAATGTTGAAACAAATTTAGAAAGATGGGTTGATGATTTCAAAAAGAAGATGAAAGAATTAAAAAAAGATTGGGCCGAATACAAGGAGCGAGAAGCGTTAGTTTTGGAAAAAATTCGAAGAAAGAAACTGAGGCAAGAATTCATCTCGCTGAAGAAGTTAATCCAAGAACGAAGAAGAATAAGTTCGTGAATGAAAAAAAGAAAGAATGGACAAATGCAAAACCACCAAAGAATGCAATTATGGGCGAGAAAAAGAAAATTCATTCGACGAATGAGGAAAAGAAAGAAACGACGTAAGTTCATGATAATGGAAAAGAAGGATAAAAAACATCAAATGGCCACCACTGCCACCTTCGATCACCTACCACCATCGCTGGGCCACCTCCAATCACCAATTTTTTTATTGTTTCCTTTTGCATTCGTCATTCTTTTATAATGAACACCTTGAGGACAAGGTGTATATTGGGGGCCGGGTAATGATAAAACCCATTTAGGAGTAGGATAAGAAATGACCAATCCTATTAGGAGTAGGATAAGGAATGACAAATCCTATTAAGAGTAGGATAAGAATATTAGACTATAAATAATAGAGCATAAGAAGGTAAGAAGATATTGAGAAGTGACTAATGACTAACGTGAGGTTGCCTCGTGTGCAAATGACACACACTCGCGCAAGTATACACGGTCTGCAGTAAGATCTCCACAGGGACTGTGAATTATCAAAAGTAGTATGTTTAGAATTCGTAGAAATAAAATAAAAGGTTTCGGTTTGGTTTATATTGCATAAAATAAAGATAATGTAAAATGTAATAAGCGTGATAAGAAATTAAGGCATACTTAAGATACTCATGGACTGTGTAGCAGTGTTGTAAGAACTGTGCAGTGAGGGGAAACTAGCATACTTCACTTAACAAACGTCCGCTTTTGCATTCATTCACATTAAGTCCAACTTTCGTTGCAACTCAATGTAATCTGAATAGCACAACATATGCAATAGTTACCCGTTTATTCCTAAACTCCTATTTAAAGTATAAAAGACTTTAATACTAACTTACTGAACATGATATCTAGCCTTAGGTCATTTCCTCTTCCGAATTACAACCAAGTAGCTTGTGTGGATGGTCAGTCGACACTTGCTATTAAGAAATTAAAAACCTAGCTAACATGCACTAGTTTATCCCTCCTTAGAACCGTCTAAAACATGCTTAAACAATTCCACTTTTCCCTAACCTAGCCTTAAAGAAATTAGTTCATAATGCAAAATAAAAACACAAATAACAACTTGAATGAAAACATGCTGAAAGCAATATTATTAAAAAGCAAAATGAGTCTAACAAAATAAAAATGAAAGAAATAAAATAGGGTGACTGTGTGCTCTCCTTCCGGCTCTCTTTTAGACTCTTACAAGATTTCAATTTATAGACTCCTCTTGGTCCTTCTTGAATATTCCAGATTTGATTTGGTAGCCCAATTAACTCTACTACATTGGCCGATTGATTTTGTCAATCTCTTCATAATGTAATAAGGAAGGGATCTCGTAATTTCTGCAATCTATCTCTCTAGCTGTCTGGTTAGTCAACATCATGCGTTGTCATCGTAATCCTTCGTTCATTAAGTCCTTGCCTTGGCGTCTTATCCGAGCTACTATTGTCGCGTATTTGAGTTTCACATTGGTTACTGTTGATCTGCAAGGTTTAGTCCTGATTTTCCGCATCGCACTTCCTACAAAACATATTTTCAGCATCAAAGGTACTTAATTACGTATTTAAAGTGTGATTTTAGCATTTTTAACGGTACAATGCATAATTCTTTGTTTAGTCCCCAAATGCACGAGCATTAGTCTAAATCACCACTTTGTGTACTAAATTGACTCTTTCACATCAGATTTTATATGCTAATTGTGAACAACTAATTCAAAGTCAACCTAAATATTGACTCAATTTGAGAGTCATCAAACCCCCAAACTTGAATCATTACTCGTCTCGAGTGATGCTCAGTAGGTCTTTTAGCTGTTGTAAATAGTCTCTTAATCAAAATGCAAATACTTTATTTTCCGCTAAAAAAAATAAACTTTTCTTTAATGATAGAATTGCCTTAGTACGCCATACGCTTAGTCATTCTGGTTCTTCTCTTGCCTGCATTCCTCTAATTCTATTTCATTTCTTCGTCTAGTTGCCCTTGGTACAACGCATAATTCTTAGTTTGGGTTCCTATATCTCTAGCACAGTTTTCTAGTTCCTTTGATTACCTTAAATTTGTTTAAAACATTCTGTCCGAGGCTCTTTTATTTGGGTTGCATTCCTAACCACCATTCAATAGTTCTTAAGAAGGTACATTTGAGCAAAAAAATATTTTCCCCAAGCAATGGAATGCCAAGATTTCGCTAGATGTGGCCAACAGAGCATTTTGAAGTTCCCACTACTTATTCGCACTTCAATGTCGTTTCAATTTTTGTCCAGAATGTTTTGATCTTTATTTTGCATTATATATATATTAATGAAAATATGTTACGGGCTTGCCCTCACCCCCAAACTTAAAATCTTCATTGTCCCCAATGAAGGTGAGGCTCAATTCCCCCAAACTTAAGTTATTCTAAGGCTTCATTTCCCTGTATTTAAGCTTTTGGTCCCCTCCCTAATGACTATGCTGCTATCCCAAGTTTAACCAAAATCTTTTCCTAAACATCCTTGTTAGAACACTAGCAAGTGTCAATTCCAGGGCAGACTAAGTTTCAACATACGCAGGCAATATTTTGGAAACGCGTAAAAGTAAAAGGCGAAAAATAAAACATTGCATTTGTCAGAGCAGACTCTTTAAGCAGGGTGTAAACAAAGAAAAAGATTATAAATTTGCGTAAGTAATTGGTAAAGTACATGAGATAAAGTGAGAAAGATAAAGACTTCCTTTATTCATCCTTGAAGTCAGAGCTATCGGAGTCGGAGGAAGAAATAATGCCTAGAAACTGTGGCCTTTGTATGCGCAGATCTAATACTTTGAGCCTGTCGAGTATTGCATTGTCTCGTTCATGCACATATTGTAAGTATGTTTTCACGCTTTTGGCAAACAACGAGCCAAGTCGTATTCCATACTCTCATGCTCACTCGGTGGACGAGTAGGTACTTTGGCACCCTTGGAGGGACCTTCATCTGCTGCTGTAGTAGCAAGTTTTAGTGCAAACTCTACCATTAGATGCTCAATAATCATATCTACGTCTTCTGGAGTTCCGCTAAGATGCGTTAGCCTAGTTCTCTAATGCTTGGCAAAGACTACATCACTTTCATTTTGTAATTGGCATCAAAACAGGTCCTCCGACGCTGGCATTGCTATTCTGCATCATCCAAACTGCTCTTCCACCGTTGGTGCTTTTCCTTCTCGATGCGAGTGTTCCTCTATCTCATAAATTGTGGCCACCTCAACAAGTCTAGAGGGATCAGCTTCTTCATTTCCTTTACACTCACATTCCCTTGATCGCACAACTTCCTCCATTCGCTGATCGAACTCAGCAATTTCCCGCTCCTCCATTGAAGGTGTTAAACCTTTGAAGTACCCCTTTCAGAATTACCGATCAACACCATCGGCGGGGCCATCTTGGTGTGGATGTTACTGCTCTTTCTTCCCTAGGCACTTCTGAAGATTCTTCTGCTGTTGCATGCTCCATCGACCTTGAAGGTTGAATAGTGGCTCCCTTCTCCTTGGGGTTCCAGCTTGCGACTGTTCATCTTTACTATCAACATGCGCCACATTTTCATTTCTTTGCTTGGGGCCTTGAGTTGGATCATTCTCTCCTTGCCTCTCCATCCTAATATTCCAACTTTTTTTGTAATTTGTTGGAGTTGTCGCACCATTGTAGATAACTTGGATTCTGTCTGCGAATGAGGGTTGAAGGTTCGAATGTTAGTGGTCGAGTATAGCCTTTGCCTTGGCTTTTAAATAACAAACTGAAAGTATGGGATTTCTGAGACAATGGATCGTGGCATTGTGACAGGGTAACGATTCGACTAAGGCGGCCATGCAATTTCTGCAGACCATTGGATCAAACTTCCCTAAAATCTCGCTGCAAAATAGTCGGCTGCAATAAATAACTGTATGATTGCATTTTAATGTCTTGCATGCCAAATATTTTATTCGATTTTGACCATCTCAAATAATCATAAATTGAAAATCAAGTAAGAATATGAAATAAATGCATTAAAGTAAGAAAAAACAAAAAAAAATTAATCTTTTAAGTAATCATATAGAAAGAATTTTAACTAACATGCTTAGAGCAAAAAAAATAAATGTACCCATAGGCATTGGCTCCAAGCGCATGCTTGTGCGCTCAAACTTTGGTTAATGCTAACGAGGATATCCTGCGCTGAATTTCCTCGTTCCAGTAATGCTTTAATCTTTGCCCATTAACCGCGAATTCATTTCCATTGTCTTCGTTCTTTATCCAGATTGCTAGTCCCAATTTAACTTGTGTAATTTGGAATGGTCCAGACCACTTAGATCTGAGCTTTCCTAGAAACAAACGAAGTTGTGAGTTAAATAAAAGTACTTGCTGGCCTACCTCGAAGGTTTTCTAAAGTAGTCTACGATCATGCCATTTTTTTGTCATCTCCTAGTATAATTTTGCATTTTCGTATGATAGGTACCTGCGTTCTTCTAAGTCAAGAAGTTGAATCATTCTGGCAGAACCGGCTTTCTGAAGATTAAGGTTTAACTTTTTCAGCTCCCAGAAGGCTTTATGCTCCAACTTGAGTGGTAAATGGCAAGCTTTTCCATAGACAAGTCTGTAAGGTGACACATTGAGAGTGGCTTTAAACGCAGTACGATAAGACCAGAGTAAATCATCCAATTACATAGACCAATCTTTCCTATTAGATCCCACGACTTTTTCTAAAATACTCTTGATTTCATGGTTGGATATTTTAGCTTGTCCATTGGTTTGCGGGTGATAAGGTGTTACAATGCGATGCTTGATATTATACTTCTATACCACATGAGCCATCGCTTTGTTTATGAAATGTGTTCCTTCATCACTAATCAGTGCTCGTGGAGTACCAAACCTTGTGAAAATATTCCTATGTAGGAATTTTATGACTGTTTTCGCATCATTAAAAGTTGTGGAAATCGCTTCTACCCATTTAGAGACATAGTCAACCGAACCAATATATACAAATTTCCGCACGAGGGAGGAAATGGTCCCATAGAGTCGATTCCCCAAACATAAAAAAGTTTGACTTCCAAAATTGAAGTTAGAAGCATTCCATCTCGTTTTCCTATGTTCCTTCTTCTTTGACACTTATCGCATGTTTTTGCATAGTGATGTGCATCCTTGAATATGCTAGGCCAGAAGTAGCCTGATTGAAATTTTTTTGCAGCAGTGCGCATCCCACAAAAATTTCCTCCATAAGGCGATGTGAGGCATGTTTCCAAAATCACATTCATCTCTTTTTCTTTAACGCATCGCTAAATCATTCCATCGGCACATTGTATGTATAAAAATGGTTCATCCTAAAAATTAAATCGCGTCTCATGAAAGAAATGCTTGGCTTGCTTCCTTGATAAGTTGGTTGGGATTATGTGGCTTGCTAAGTAATTATAATGTCTGCAAATCATGCGGTTCCATTTTTCTCTATAATAGCTACCATGAATAATTGCTCATCTGGGAAGCCTTCGAATGTCAATCTTTCCATTTTCCATCTTTGATAAATGATCTGCGACAAAATTTTCACAACCCTTTTTGTTCTTGATCTCAATATCAAATTCCTGAAGAAGAAAAATCCATCTAATTAACTGCAGTTTAGCGTTCGCCTTACTCATAAGATACTTAATTGCTGCATGGTCAGTAAAGACGATCACCTTTGATCCAACTAAGTAAGATCTAAATTTTTTGAGTGCGTAGATTAGGGCTAACAGCTCCCTCTCATTAGCTGTGTAATTCAATTGTGCATCATTGAGTGTTCGACTAGCATAATATATTGGATGGATGAGTTTTTCTCCTTTTTATCCCAAAATAGCTCCTATCGCATAATCATTGGCATCACACATTAGTTCGAAATGTTTTTCCCAATTCGGTGATATCATAATGGAAGCAATGGTTAGCGCATCCTTCAGCTTCTCAAAAGCTTCAAGGCATCTTTGGTCAAACTTGAAAGGGCGATCAGCTTCCAAGAGCTCGCACATGGGTTTCGCGATTTTTGAAAAATCTTTTATAAAATGCCTGTAGAAACTCGCGTGTCTTAAGAAACTTCTCACTCCCTTAACATTTCTGGAGGGTTCAAGTTTTTCAATTGCTTCAATCTTTCTTGATCAAATTCCATTCCAGCCTTTGAAATTTTGTGTCACAAGATAATTCCTTCTTTCACCATGAAATGGTATTTTTCCCAATTGAGCACTAGGTGCGTTTCTTCACAGCATTACAACACTTTCTTCAAATTCTTGAGGCAGTTTGAAAAATCATCTCCAAACACTGTGAAATCATCCATAAAGACTTCCATGATATTTTCTATCATATCAGAAAAAATTGACATCATACATCTCTGGAATGTTGCTGGAGCATTGCAGAGTTCGAAAAGCATTCTTCTGAATGCGAATATTCCATAAGGACAAGTGAAAGTGGTTTTCTCCTAATCTTTGGAATCAATTGTAATCTGGTTATACCCCGAATATCCATCCAGAAAACAGTATTACTATTTTCCTGCAATGTGATCCAACATTTGATTTATATAAAGCAACAGAAAATGGACATTTTTTGTTGCTTTATTCAACTTGCGGTAGTCCATACACACTCGCCATTCAGTCACCATCCTTGTTGGGATCAGCTCATTTTTCTCATTTCGGATGATTGTAGTGACTCCTTTCTTTGGTACACATTGGATAAAACTAATCCATTAACTATCAGATATTGGATAAATCGCTCCCGCATCGAGCCATTTTATATTTTCCTTCTTAACTACTTCTTTCATGGCAGGATTTAGACGTCTCTAATGTTCAACTGATTTTCCGACGTCTTCCTCTAGAATAATCTTGTGCATACAACATGCGGGGCTGATGCCTTCTATATCTGCCAAAGTCCATTCAATTGCCTTGGTATGTTGTTTAAGTAAGTCTAGAAGGAGTTGCTCTTGGTCAGGAGTTAACTGCAAGGATATAACAATCAGAAGAGTTTCCTTTTCGCCCAATTATGCGTATTTTAAATGCTCAGGAAGAGGTTTCAGCTCGAGGGTTTGCGGTTCTACAATTGATGGACAACTCTACTTGTAACATCAAGCGTTTCGTAGTGCTATATTTCTTCCATCATATTTTCCTTAAATGTAAACGCTGGCGTATCCTCTTCTTCCACTGTTTCGATGCTTTTTAGCATTTCTCATCTTTGTTCATCCTCAATTGGTTCATCAATCAGCACTTTGATTTGGCTAACATTGAGATTTTCCTCCGCATCGGCTTGCTTCATTGAGTCATAGATATTGAATTGAATTTGTTGATCATTCAATCTCAGTTTGATTATGCCTGCATAGACATTGACTAAGTTCGACCAGTTTTTAGGAAAGGTCTTCCTAAAATAATCAGTACTTCCTTCTCTGCTTCGTAGTCAAGAATGATAAAATTTGCTGAAAATATGAACTTGTTGACTTGTACTAGGATATCTTTGATTTTTCCTATAGGACGAGAGATTGTCCTATCAGCAAGCTGAATTGTGACAGTGGTAGGCCTAGCTTCACCAATCCCAAATTTTTTGTATATTGATAGAGGCATAAGGTTGATGCTGGCCCCTAAAGCGCATAGCGCTCGTCCGATGTGGTTATCTCCAATTTAACAGGTATGGTAAATTTCCCAGGATCAACTTCCTTCATAGGAATTTTCTTCTGGACAAATGCACTGCATTCTTTGTTTAATGCAACAACCTTGAATTCTTCGAACTTGCTCTTTTCGCTGAGAGCATCTTTAAGGAATTTCATGTAATTTGGCATTTGTCGCAACTCATCCACTAACTGAATGTTAATAAGGATTTATTTTAAAATGTTTATGAATTTTTCGAAATGCGTTTCATTCTTTTTCCTTTTGATTCGGTTAAGGTAGGGTGGCGGCGGTGGTTGATAAATAGGAAGGGGTTTGTGCTCCACTCTCGCCTCTTGTCTGTCTCCTATCCTTATAGCTTCATCATCATCTGCTTGTTTCCTTTTCCTACATCTTTGGAAGCTAACGTCTCCTGATATTTCTTTACTTTCTCACTTTCCGACAAAGGTTTTCCACTTCTCAGCTCAATCAAATTGATTTACTCCTTTCCAATTCACCTCGAACTTTCCATGTCTGATGGAAGCTGGCCTTGCGGTCTATTCCTAATATCAGTTGCGATTTGACCAATTTACATTTCCATAGCTCGCAACGTTGCCTATTGTGCTTTTAACAAGGTCCATTGTATCAACATCTCAGCATCGTTTCTAACTTTGTAATCCTTTAGCATTGAGTCTTGCGTTTGATGTTGTGCATTCCTAAATCTAGGTGGTTGATTCATTCGCTGCTATTCAGATTGGTTAGTATTGTTGTTTTGCCCACCCTAAGAGAAATATGGGTGATTCCTCCAACCTGCATTATACGTGTTCGAGTAGGGATTGTTCTGAGGTCGCAAATTTTGATTTCTGATGTACATTCTTGAAGCTGGGTTCTCACTATAACACTCGTATAGATGGTCTCCTCCACACAGTGCATAAAAGTCAAGAGTTGTGTGATCAATTGTCGACTCATTCTAAACCTTCTTAAGCGCATTCATCTCGATATTTTTCACTAAATTAGTGAGCGTAGGAAGTTGCGCTTGCATGGCGGCCATGGCATCGAGTTCTATTTACCGGGGGTTCTAATTGAAGTTTTCCTCGACTTAATTTTAGTACGGTACTTTTAGCAGTTATTTGGATGATTTTATAAGCTTCATTCCCGTAGTTGGGTTAAGGATCGCTTTGTCCTGATCGGACAAACAATTATAGAAGTTTTCCATTTTGAGGGTGTATGACATATCATGGTACAAACATCGTGCTATAAGCTCTTTGTACCGATCCCATGCTCCTCCAATTATTTCATCGTCCTCTTGTCTAAAACTAGTGAGTTTAAGCCTATAATTCATACTTCATGAACTAGAAAAATATTTTGCCAAGAAACTTTCGGTAACTTGTTCCCAAGTGTACTCACTCGGTAACGTGTTTACCTAGTATCTAGCCTTATCCTTTAATGAATAAGGAAACAGAAATAGACGAGTGTCTTCTAGAGTGCCATCGGCTTCCTAGTTAGAATCACTAATATACAAAAAAAATCTAAATGTTGATGTGGATCTTCCAACGGGGAACCACTAAAAGATCCACTTACATGAAGCATGCTATACATATTAGTATTCACAACGGGGCGCCTACCTGTTCCATCTGGTCTAGTCTACCTGTGTATGTGTTCGTTCTATAATAATGTGGACGAATTTCTCTTAAGATATGCTATAACAATCATTCAATCCAATACGTAAAATTTCTTGAGCAAACATGTGCAAGTGTACACAATCATTGTTGTAGCAAGTTTTACTTTCTCAAAGGTCATCTCCTCAGGGATTTGGTATTAATTTTCATTCACTTATCAGTTCAAGAATATATGAAGGTGAATTGGTGTGGTGAAATGATTAACTAATGAAATGCTAAAGCAACTGATGAGATCAATTGCTTAACCAGTACAAACAACGAAAGTAAAATGAATGTGATTGGAAACAATTCTCGCACGAAATAATAAAACGGAATAAGCAGTCAATTGCAAATATCGAAATGAATTAGGCATTTTCAGAGCAAATTGCTTAAGCATTAATATTAACTAGTAAGAAGTGAATTCCTTATTTACTCTCACTCTGTGATGGGTTGCGATTTCGGTACTAATATATTGTATAGTAATTAATTCAAAGTCAACTTATGCTAAGTGTAACTCGGAATCACTTACGCGTAAGTATACGCTGTCGGAAATTGCAGCAAGTAATAAGTATGTAAATTTATCGATCCCACAGAGAATTTGAAGTGCAATGATATAGATTAAGGGTCGAAAATGTAAATAACAAGAATGGGTTTTAGGAAGGTTGATGTTGATTAAGTATCAAATAAATAAAGTGCTAATGCTGATGATCATGCTGACGCTACTGCAAAACTAAAGCTGCTTAATTTAATTATAAACTACGAAGAGCATAGATGTGTTGCTTGGTGATATAGAGATAGTGCTACCCATCCGCATAAATGCTTTCGCATTCATGGATGCGGAACCCAGCTTCCTGCAGTTCCACATAAATAGACTCAGGGCTTTGCACGCACTAGCGGGGTTAAACTTTAACTCCCCTTGAATGGTACGAATAATCTTCGCACCATACTAAACGTAACCTATTGGGTTTTACGCCAGGTTCCTCTTCCGAGTAAGCTAGAGGCATGCATACGTAGGTAGTGAGCTGACACATACTTAATTTAATTACAACATTATAAAACCAATCACCCACAATTATGTTCTTCTTAAATCTGAATTAAATATGCTTCTTAAGTTTATTTGAATGACTAATGTAGGAAGGATCGTAGGAAAGATTACTTCAAAGCAAGCTAAGTTGTCATGAGAAAATTAGTCCATACTGGACTAAACTTCAAGTCCCCTTCCGGAGTACTTGACTGCAACCTGTCGGTACAAAGCCCATAGGTTTGCTTTTAAACCCAAGTCGTGCGTATGCAGCTAGTGAGATGGTTATTCCTAACTCCCTTCTAAAAAGTACTTAAATCTAAGCATAACCTAGTGATTACGGTGAGATTAATCCCTTAGCATCTCCTTTCCCAAGATCAATGCTAAGCACTCTCGAGGGATAGTCAATTGACTCGAGATAGTTAAATCAACCGCCGTTCTTACTCCTTTTCCTCCTTAACTTGATCTTTAATTTAATAGCCATACTACTTAGCTTCCCCACTTTTTTAAACTTTAATCACGCATAAGAAGTTATAGGAGATCAATTCTGAAACAAAGAACTTGTAGATTAATTTTCAAGAAAGCAAAACAACTATGATTAAAGTAATAAAACAGAGTATGAGATGCAAATGAAATGACAAACTACTACAATATTTATCTATGGAGTAACAGAGTCCATCGCCATTGATGCCAATGGCGTCTTTGTCTATGACACCACATTGGTACTCAATTTTTCAAGGTCTACAGATGAATAGAGGCCACCGGGATCTCTAATGAGACCTCAGCCTCTCGAACGCTCATCAATGGTAGCTTTCTCTCTGAACTGGCACACTTTCTACTTCGATTCAACTTCTATTTATAGCGTCCAGGTTTTCTTGTTGACTACGTCCAATCCTCGTGCCGTCCTTCTAGAATATTCTCTTTGCCGATTATTTTCGTCTTGGTACCCTTGATTTCGTGATTTGATTGCCAGTTCTCTCTTTCCTTTTCTGTTCGTATGACTCATCCGATCCGTCTTTGCAACGATCTCCGACGAACATAAGACACGTCAGCAGATTTATGCTTAATAGCTTAGTTTCTGCGCTTATATGCGCGTTTTGCATCTTAAAGATCGTATTTAGCAAAGTTTTCATTATGCGATGCTATTGGCATACGTGTCCGGATAATGCGATTATTTAAGCTAAATTCCCTGCTTATGTTACTCGCATACTTGCTTTTTTCGTAGAATGTGCAATTTTGGAGACTTAAATAGTGCTATTATTTAGCGCTATCAAACCCCCAAACTTAAATATTGCTCGCCCCGAGAAATATAGAATAATAGGGAATATATGCGCATAAAAGATTCTGAATTTTAAAGATTTATGCTGCAATCCACTAATCATGACTTTACTCCAGATTAGAACATAAGTTATTTTATTGGTGCACAGGATCACAATGTAAACTAGTCTGCTTATCTTACTAGCTCTAATTACTTCCATTTTTGGCCGGCATATTGTACATTTCAAGAATTAATGCCTACAACTACAAAGCATCTCACTCAATTTCCTTGATTCTTCTAAGTTTTCCCAAAACAAAATAACCAAAGCTGCAGATTTGGTCCCTGTGAACCTTCAATGTCATGCTATTCGCATTCCTGCTCAGGTATTTACTCGTGTCGCAAAGGCTTATACGCATTTAATGCAGGGACAGTGGAGTAATAGGAATCCCATGGCTTATACACACTTAATGTTTGCATCTTTGTTCATAATGTTTTGATCTTTTATTTTTCTTTCTCTCTCGTTTTTTTTAACCAAATCTCTCTTTTCATACTCTTTTACACTCCTCGGGCTGCCCTCACCCCCAAACTTAAATTCTTCATTTTCCTCAATGAAGGTGAGGCTTAGTTCCCCCCAACTTATTCGAATCTTAAACTTGATTTCCTTGCCTTAAGCTTTCAAATTTACCTCCAAAAACATTAATCTCTCTTCCTACTTACAACGTCCACTATTGTTAATACTTTGTTTTACTAGAAAACTTGTTCTCTTGGTACTTCTAATCTACTTAAGTTCTTTTCAGTTATAAAGTCACTAACCAAAAGATTGCGCAATTCTAAGTAGTGAAATATTTGTTCAGAGAGATTATATACGCATGCTTTGCATAGGCAAGTAAATCAAACAGTTATAACATGCGGAAATTTAAATAAATGCAAGTTGCCTAAAAGAGACAGATACTTCCTTTAGCTTTCTGAGTCAATGTCCTATGTAGGCAAATCAGATGGTGGTATCCATTCTTACAGTACTTCTATTGGAAAAGGGGGAGGCTAGAAAGTTGGGTTCCTCCTTTGAAGCTCTCTTCTAATGCTTCGATCCCTTGTTTGCATATACGTCCATGTGATTCGTGCTTGTCGCGTGAAATGAAACATTTCACTCTAGAACTCTTCGTTCCTTTGTTGGGCAGCATTAATAAGGCGTGTTAGCCTTCGAACTGCATCGTCCAACATTTTCACTGTGGTTTTCTGCAGTAATATGTTAGTTTGTCTTGTTGGTGGCGTCATGGTTGTGTTTTCTGGAATGGTTAATGAAGGTTGCCCCCTTGCGTCAGGAGGTGTCTGTTGTGTTGGTTGATCACCAGGATGCTCTGTAGGCTTCTGCTGCTCTTGTACTGGGACATTGCTTGCTTCTTGGATCACCCTCATTGCTCTCTTCCTTCTTTTTGATGGTATAGTGGCGTCAATGCCTAGCTCATTTTCAATGGCGACGCTAGGTAGGTGTAATACTGGCTCAGCAGTTGTTTAAGTTATGGCTATAGCTGGTCCTATTATCTGCTGCGTATGTCGAGCCGGTTGCTTCCTCGTTATTTTTTGGATTTAAGGGGCCAGTTTATTCGGCGTTTCCTTACTCATCATTACTTAGAGCCGCATTATCTGCTCCTTGATGGTTAACTCTTTGAAAAACTCCTCTGACTTCGAGATAGTTAAATCAACCGCCGTTCTTACTCCTTTTGCCCCTTAACTTGATCTTTAATTTAATAGCCATACTACTTAGCTTCTCCACTTTCTTAAACTTTAATCACGCATAAAAAGCTACAGGAGATCAATTCTGAAACAAAGAACTTGTAGATTAATTTTCAAGAAAGCAAAACAACTATGATTAAAACAATAAAACAGAGTATGAGATGCAAATGAAATGACAAACTACTACACTATCTATCTATGGAGTAACAGAGTCCATTGCCATTGTTGCCATTGGAGTCTTTGTCTATGACACCACATTGGTACTCAATTCTTCAAGGTCTACAGATGAACAGAAGCCGTCGGGATCTCCAATGAGACCTCGGCGACTCAAACGCTCATCAATGGCAGCTTCCTCTCTAAATTGGCACACTTTCTTCTTTGATTCAACTTCTATTTATAGCATCCAGGGTTTCTTGTTAACCACGTCCAATCCTCGTGCCGTCCTTCTGGAGTATTCTCTTTGCCAATTATTTCCATCTTAGTACCCTTGATTTTGTGATTTGATTGCCAGACATCTCTTTCCTTTTCTGTTCTGATGACTCATTCGATCCGTCTTTGCAACGATCTCCTGCGAACATAAGACACGTCAGCAGATTTATGCTTAATAGCCTAATTTTTTCACTTATACGTGCGTTTTTCATCTTAAAGATCTATTTAGCAAAGTTTTCATTATGCGATGTTGTTGGCATACGTGTCCGGATAATGCGATTATTTAAGCTAAATTCCCTGCTTATGTTACTCACATACTTTCTTTTTCTCGTAGAATGCACAATTTTTTAGACTTAAATAGTGCTATCACTCTGCCTCTCTCGAGATACAGCATACAATTACAATCAGAGTCAACAGCATTAGTAAAATCGCCATCTCTAACAGATCTTCAAATTGCAGGAAATCTTAAACAAACTTAATGAGATCTTATGCAAGTTCACTCTATCACGTTCCTCTCGGAATCGAAATAAAGCAAGTACGAATGGTTGATCAGACGAAACGTACTTAGAATTAAAACAGCATGATTACATAATTCAACATCTTCCTACTCAACACTACCGTAATTTCACTCTTACTTACCTAATTCTTTCGATTAGGAATTTAGCTACTCATGTTAATACTTGAAACAACAGGAAATGCGAAAACAAAGTAATCAATCATCAAATAAACTCACAGACTTGCGGAATTAAATTCACAACAGTTCAACAAATATAGAATTCAAATAAACAAAGATCAGAAAGCATAGAGAAGAAAAAGCTTGATGCTATCTGCAAAATGAAGATTGCTCCAGATCCAAATCTACTCCTCTACTTTGAAATGCTACTTGAATTGAAAAACTCCAAATTTGTATTGAATTGGCTATGATCTACAATGTAGCTTGAATGGAATTGATTCGCACACAAGAAAAACTAAAGAACAACTACTCTCTAATCTTCCTATTCTTGAATTGAAAGTGCTGAAAAGTAAAATGCTCTCAAAACGAAAATCTAGAATTCGAAAAAATGAAAAATATCCTTCAATTAAAATATGCTCCAACTTAAATACTCCTCTCAATTGCTCCTGCCTAAACAATTCAATGGCCGAGATTAGATGCTCCTGCATAGTAATTAACACCTTTCATTGATGCTCGACACATGTCCTTTTCAGAATAGTCACGCCAATTCTGTTGCCTTCAACTCAGCTCCATATTTTTGCTTCAGCTAATTAGCCCTTTGTATACCCTGCAAGATGTAGTAATTAACGATAATCGGGTTATTGAACTTATCACCCTAATTAATCACACATTCATGCACAAATGCTACCAAATCACTTAAAACCCTATTCTACTCAGAAAACTGTAGAACTTTACAAATTGCTAGAATAGTGCTATCGCTAACCATATTTTCTCTCAAATCAGATTAGTAATTCGGAGAATTTATCTAAAATTTTCTCATTAAAGCAGCAAATACTCTCAATGCTTGAGAGTTATCACACCCCCAAACTTGAATTATTGCTCATCCTTGAGCAATAGCTCAATTTCCAATTAAGAATTCCTTTTCATTTTCAACTTTCTTTTCTGTATCATAGGAACAAACCTTCTTATCAATACTGCAGCAATTAACATCCTGCAATGAGTGTCAATCGTATTTCCAAATAGAGATAATGTTATAGCTAAACAATGCTAAAGCAATGCTTTAAAGTTCAAAGTTTTCCATTTTACTATTCCTTTCCAGCTCACAACTCTCACAAATATTTTCAACCTAGAAACTTTGCCTTTGAGTTCTGATAGCTTCTACTCTCTAATAAGGAAACAATCACTTGCTTAAACTTTTTTAACTCCTTTCTCCTTTGGTTTTATCCATCTTTTATCGAAGGAATACTCTCCTTTTACTGCTTCCATAAGGTCCCTCTCTTACAGTTTCCTACTGTCATTGCTCATTTCTCAAGTATCAGTGTTCAACATTCATAGGATCAGTGTTCACTAGAGCAACAACAGCGGAGGAACCCCATGAAAACCTAGGTTGTCATTTTAGCTCTTTGATTCACTTCGCCTTGCTCAATATTTTGGGGAAAATTTTTTTTTATAACCCCCAGTGTAGACTTTGAATTTTCTCCTCTTTTACTCCAGCAATATGGCAACTATCCATGTTTTTCTTTTTACTTGCTGAATCACTCTTTAAGCATTTTGCTTGGGAAAACTGAATTTTTTTTTTTTGCTTCAGGCAAAATCAACCCCCAAACTTGGACATTTCATCGTCCCAATGAAAAAACACACTTCCCCCCAAACTTGAAGTTTATAGAAAAAGGTTTAAGGCTCGGATTGATTTCTTATTAATATTGCTTCCGCTTTCGTCTGCCCTAAATAAATTTTCTATGGCCAATACTATTTATGTTAGCATGGGCCTCGATTCTTAGTAAAACTTTATCTTCTCTATTTAATGCATTACTTCAGCAAAGTAAAGATATAAAATAATGCTCAGAAAAGAAACACATTTGAAAATGCATAAACAGAACTTTGTATTTCTACAGCATGATAATTGGTTTGTTGACCTTGCTGAAACAGGAGTCAACGCCAACAAGTCTTTTAGATAAACAAAAAAATATCATAAGTTGTTCCAAATTTACCTTTTAAAGATGGAGTTCGTTAGCTCCCATCTTTCAAAAAAACAAGAAACAAAAAACACACAATCACACAAACTAAAAACAAACTAGAATTTGGTTTAGAGAGTTCTGCTAAAAAAAAGTTTAAAAATCAAAATCACACAAACACAACCACAAATTCTATCTAGAAATTTTAACAACAAACAAATATATGAGCAAAACATAAGTAAAAGCTCTACTAACCTGGCATGGAGCAATTTTTATGATATCATCTTTTTGCGTACCTTTGCTCTAGCAATTTCTGATTACCTCAGGTTCTCCAAGAGCAAGCCATGGCCACTTAATGATCTTCACTTTGGCTCCTTCTTTAATGACCTGTTTAAGTCTTTTTTTACACTTTATTGGTCAAACATTTTCATATTCCAAGTGAATTTTATGCATACAAAAGGCTGGACTGATTTCCTTTAGATCAGCTTCATAGTCTAAAATAATGAAATCAGCTAGAAACAAAAATTTATCCACTTGCACCAGAACATCTTCAATTTTTCCTTCTGGCTTTGTCATAGATCTATCAGCTAACTGTATCTTCACCTCAGTAGGTTTTACTTCTCCTATTCCAAAACGTTTTTAAATTGATAATGGCATCAAATTTATACTTGCTCCCAAATCACATTGTGCTCTTCCTAACTGCTGACCTCCAATTGATATTGGTATTGTAAAAGCACCTGGATCTTACTCCTTTGTGGGAAGTTTACTTTTTATTATAGCACTGCACTCGGCATTCAACGATACTAATTTCAATTCTTCTAAAATATTCTTCTCCAACAATGCCTTTTTTAGAGACTTCATGTAATTAGGCATCTACTTCAAAACTTCTAATAATGGAATGTTTATTTGAATTTCACTCAGTATGTCTACAAATTTCTCATATTGCTTTACATCTTGTTTCCTCTTTTTAAGTCTCTGAAGGAATGGTGGTGGTGGTGGTGGTGTAAATTCAACTCCCTTACTACCTTTCCTCTTCTCATGAACTTTAGTCGAATTATCTGTAACTTCTTTCTGATTTGTATGGTCTACTATTGAGATGTTATTAACTCTAAAAGATGTTGCATCTGAGGCTATTTCTTAGCAATGCTCTTTTTCTGTCTCATCATTATCCATCCTCATGATTCCTTTTTTAGTACCAACTTCTTCAATGGTCATTTTCTCACTTTCTTCAACTAATTTAATAAACTTCACTTGCTCCTTTCCTTCTCTCTTATTGACTTCAGTGTCAGCTGGCAGCTTGCCTAATGGTCTTTATTTTAACTCATTGGCTAACTGTCCCATTTGAACTTCTAGATTTCTCATTGTAGCTTAATGTCCTTGAATAGTTGTATCTGTTTTATTCATAAATTCCTTCATCATATTTTCCAATGAATTCCCTTGTGTATGTTGTTGCATTCCACCTCCTCGTTGATACTGATTATTCTGATAAGAGTTGTATCCTTGATTATATTGCACATGAGGTACATTGTATCCTTGTTGAGCTCCTCCTATCCTTGGTTGTGTATATCCTTGAGTACTAAGGTTTGTTGCATTATTTTGATTGCTCCATGACAAATTAGGATGATGCCTCCATCCTTGATTATAATTATTTGAGTGCGGATTGAATTGTCTATTCCCTTGTACATTTCCTGCATAACACACTTATGTTGTGTTCAATGGGCAATATTTATAACTATGCGCTTCCCCACACACTACACATGATTCCATTATTGATTATCCAACTGCTGGCGCATTCTGTAACAAACTAACATTGTTTACTGGGGTAGGTTCATGATTTGGATTCTACATCCCCTTTAACAGACTTGTCATGTCATCATTTGTGCACTCAATGCACTTCCTTCGTTCACTTCCAATCACCCAACTGCACTATTTCTTGATCTTCTAACATTCTTCCACTGACAGTTGTTCTGTGCTACCTTCTCTATTATCTCATGTGCTTGATTGTAAGTTTTTGTCAGTATGGCTCCATTTACTAAAGCATCTAGGATTAATTGTGAATTTTGATCGAGTCCATAATAAAAATGTTCCAACTGCACGGAGAGCGGTATACTATGAATCAAGCTTCAGTAATTGATTCATCATCATTTTGCTCAAATGTCATAATTTCATTCTTGATCTTGATGTTCCTTGTTGGAGGAAAGAATTTCTGTAAGAACTTCTCTGCTACACCATTCCACGATGTCAAATCCTCATCTTCTAAACTGTCTAACCATACTTTTGCATTGTCTCGCAAAGAGAACGCAAGCAATTTTAACCTCAACTCGTCTTGTGTCACATAAGAAATCTTAAATGGATCACACACATTCGTAAATGCTGGTGTGGAACTTCTATGGCTAATCCTTGAAATTGGCCTACAGTTTGCAACATCGAGAACATAACTGGTTTAGGCTCAAATGATCTCGTTGCAATCTCTAGCCTAATAGTTCCTCTCTATAATTTAGCTACATCTAGCGTAGCATAATTTCTTAAAGCTTTGTCCCGATCATTAACAAGAATGATTGGATCAGCTTGTCGCTTATCAACTCAATTTGCTCCAGCAGGAGGGTCATTCTACTCGTGAGGTTCTTGCTCTTATCTAGCAGTCATTCTTCTATTCTCTCTATTTCTTCTATGGAATGTTCTTTCTAATTCGTGATCGATTTCAATATCTATTTCTCCCTTACCATACACAAGAATGCTCCTACAAAATAAAACTAGATTAATTGATCAGCTTCAACTTTTACATTCTATTCTTTAAACTGATTCCAAAAATGAAAGTTAAACAACTACAAATCCCCAGCAATGGCGTCAAAAACTTGTTCGTTCTATAATAACGTGGACGAATTTCACTCAAGATATGCGATAATAAGCATTCAATCCAATACGTAAATTTTCTTGAGTAAACATGTGCAAGTGTACACAGTCATTATTGTAGCAAGTTTTATTTTCTCAAAGGTCATCTCCTCAGGGATTTGGTATTAATTTTCATTAACTTCTCAGTTCAAGAATATATGAAGGTGATTGGTGTGATGAAATGAATAACTAATGAAATTCTAAAGCAACCGATGAGATCAATTGCTCAAGCAGTACAAACAACAAAAGTAAAGTGAATGTGATCGAAAACAATTCTCACACGAAGTAATAAAATGAAATAAGCAGTCAATTACAAATATCGAAATGAATTAGGCATTTTTAGAGTAAATTGCTTAAACATTAAGATTAACTGGTAAGAAGTGCATTCTTGATTTACTCTCACTCTGCCTCTTTCGAGTTACATCATACAATTACAATCAGAGTCAACAGCATTAGTAAAATCGTTATCTCTAACAGATCTTCAAATTGCAAGAAATCTTAAACAGGGCGATTGCTACTCCTTTGAATGATGCTAAGACTGTTAAATTAAGTTTGGATTTGTAAAAGGAGGATTAAAGCCTAGTTTTAGAGAAAACCCTATTTGGATTCTTTAAAAGGAATGAAAAGGGAAAAGTCTCATTTGTAGGAACATTAAAAGAAAAACAAGAATCTTAAAAACCTTACCCTAACCTATCCTATCTCTTGATGTTACAGCTGCTGCCTCTGAGCTCTACTACCGCCGCGTCTAGCCACTGATCGCAGCCCTGACCTTCACACCCGCATGCTTGCAGCAATCTGTGCACGCCTCGCTCTGTCGTAGCTTCACCCTAGTGATACGTCTCATCCGTCTCGCCCAGCCGCTTGTCTGTGCTAGCCAAAGAGAGCCAGTGTTGTATGCCCTGCTACTGTTCATGTCGAAGTCCTCAGCTTCAGCACCGAGATACCTGTTGAGGGTCAATTTTCCGAGCAGCACTTTCGTGCCCCAACCATGAACTAGCTCGTTGCACTTCATCGCCTGGGTTTTTTGTGTCTGCTTGCAAGCTGAGTTCGTCGAAGCCTTGGGTAAGCTCTTTAATCCCAAGCCTTTTTCGGCTGTTTTGTAAGGACCCGACCCGAAAAGTGGTCCTAAACCTAGTCCTTACTCAGCATGCATGAAATTAAAATACACATTTAAA
>JBBMKA010006072.1:0-10706 GCA_037833695.1 Sechiopsis laciniata | reverse complement strand
TCCAACAAACCTAACAAGTTATAAATATAAACACGAATTAAATACTACTCGAACAGCTGCACCAACTAATTAACCAATACACGCTCGGGAAAGGAATTACCCTAAACCAAACACAAGGCAGCTTGGCAACAGAACCTCGGCGAAGGCTAAGGCGAAGCTACAGACGGTTGTGCAAAAATCTGGGCTCGGCAAAATAGACGAGAAACCACGAGGCAGCGTGGACGAATGGCTCGCTGCGGCGAAGGTTCGCTGGGGCAAAACTCCAAAAACGAACGCTGCACAGACGCTTGGCTCGGTCAAGCAAACGGACAAGGACTCGGCACTGTGCGTTTGTGGACTCAACTACAAATCGAACGGAGTGACAGATGTTGAAATCAGGCAATGGGAAAATCAATCAGAGAGTGAGAAGAGCTCAGCAAAATGTACCTAAAGTGAACAGGATGGCTGGCGATCGCGGATGAAAGGGATCTGAGCTAGGCGAAGCTACGACGCGACTAGATCTGTGCGGCTGTGGCGAGGTGAGGGCGGGCGGTAGACGAGCAGCTGAGCGAGCTGATCGATAAAGGAGAAAGGAAGAGGTTGCCTAGGCTGGTAAACTGGGCTGCTGGTGCTCGGGTAAAGGCAAAAGGGTTTCGGCAAAGGAAAAAGGGTTTCGGCGAAGGAGGAAGGGAAAAGGTTCGACACTTGGGAGAAGAAAGAATGAGGGAGAAAAATGTGAAATTGGAGAAGCGGCTAGGTATTTATAGTGTCCGCAAAAAGAGAAAGGCTCCATGGGATTGTGACACGTGTCCTCAGGAGGTTTCGGCTTCGAGTCTTGGCGAAGTCACATTTTTCTTTCTTTTTCTCTTTTAACCAAAAGAGTCTCCAAACTCCTTAAACAACAATACTAACTCTGGAAACCTGAAATCGAAGGAAAATCCAAACTCAGAAAAATAGAAAATAGTCCTGACACCCTTGATAATTACGAGACTACTCCTGAAGGAAAAATTACCAAAATGCCCCTAAAGGCTCAAACTGCCCTAACGGCCCAACCGAACAACTGAAAAAGCAACTAAACATACCTGAAGAACCGGAATGGAAAACTGGGCCGTTACAGTGCAAGCCTTCCATGGGACGACCTTTAGCTTCAGGCATTGGGTGTGATTCAGGCTACCACAGTATGGTGCCAAGGGCCTTCTACCTGCTGCGAATCAGTGCTCACCTTTTCGAGTCATAGACATGCGCACCTTGACCGACATAGTTTGTGTAGGCCTACATTTATTTGGTATGAGCATGCGGTAGGCCTACATTTTTTTGTTCAGTTAGAGCCCGACACTTGGGTACTCTCCCAAGTGTCCAATATTAGCATAGTGAGCCGATCACCTTGACCGAGAGTTGGAGACTCTCGAGATTTTGGGGGTTATATTGATAACCCATTTGGAGATTTACAGTGGATCCTCAGCTGAGAGTTAGAGACTTTCGATGGTTTGAGCATGCTGTGATTGTACTTGTGTTGAGACTGCCATTGTGATGTTGTTTTGCTTGTATGCTAGGATGCTAGATGATGTGACTTGTGTACTGTACCCCGGTTGGGGATTCTTACTGAGTGCCTTCATACTTACCCTTATTTCTGTGGTTTTTCCACCAGATAACTTGGGACAGCACTAGGACGGCTAAAAGAGGAACTCCTTGATTATGGGCGTCTGCTGTTTTGATTTTTATTTGTTGTCTCAATTCAGCATGCAGGGTAGTTGGGTTATAAAGGATTTCATGTTTTAATCTTGTTTTGAATAACTCTGGCCAGAGGCTTAACTATGTTTTATCTTATGAACTGTTCTGAATGAATAAACAAGAAATTATTTTAATGGTTGGTTTAAAGTTTAATTTTGAACGTTTTGAACCATAAAGTTGAGTAAGGACCAGGTTTATGACTGTTTTAGAGTCGGGTTCTTACATACAAGATAGTGCAAATTGATATTGCAAATGGAACAACCATAGGCCAGGATTAGCATTCTTAAGTTGCTAACATATCACTTTACAAAGATGAGACTGAAAAAGGTAAGTTGTTTTTTTTTTTACAAAGAAAAAGGTAAGGTTACAACCCTAAAAGAGGACCATGATGTACAATGGATGTACAATAGATTCGTGAACGTAATTGGTGGTGTTTATTGGGCGTCAAGTTTCAAAGACAGTGATGATGCTCATAGTCAATCTTTGTTGTGTAAATGGGGGACGAGTGTATACTTTGTTCAAGCAAATTAAAGATCTTTTCACCTTCTCATCTTAAAAAATGGGTATTAAAGCTTCTCACAGCAGGTTCGAGATGTATAGTGGGTGTACAACAGGCTGCGAACGTAATTGATGGTTTTTATCTCACACCAAGTTTCAACGGAAGTGATGGTGCTCATAGCCAATCTCTTGTTTATAAACGAGGGATAGATGTATATTTTGTTTAAGAAAATTAAAGATCTCTTCACCTTTCCATCTTGATGTACAATAGATTTGCAATGGATTTGCAGACATAATTGGTGGTGTTTATCTAAAGTTGGATTTTAGCAGAAGTGATGGTGCTCATAGTCAATCTCTGATGTGTAAATAAGGGGACGGGTATATGTTTTGTTTAAGAAAATTAAAGATCTCTTTCCATTGCCATCTTACAAAGTTGGTATTTAAAGCCCATCTTGACAAACTCAAGCTTGAATAATTACACAAGATCAACTTCAGGTGACTACTCCATTCTATATTTTATTTTTAAGTACACGCACACAAATCACATTAACTCATAAGTTATGTACGGTTTATGGAAGACGATGCACAGTAGATAGTGAAGAACCCTAAAAACATTAGGCAAAGATTTTTAAATTTTAAAAATTTTCTTCCAACTTTTTTTACTTAATTTTCGAAATAATGAATAAAAATATTTAATTATATTGGATAAAGATATTTTATCAATATATTTTTTAATTGTTATAGATTCTTAAGGATAGTTACAGAAAACAAAATTTAAAAATAACATTTCCGAATTAAGTACAAAATTGTTATAGACTCACGCGTACCCCCTTGAGTTTCAACGACCATATCAGCGTGCGTCGTCCCCTTTACAGTCAACACTAGTGTGCGAGCTACACTGCACACCCTCGTTGGCGTTTTGCACGTGCTCCACAAACATGCTGACACCCCTACCGTCATTCCACGCCACCCATGGTGTACGTGAGACGCCGCACACTCCAGCCCTATGTGTATGGGAGATGCCGCACATTACCAATTCAAGTGCGCCCACCAATAGTGCCAATGTATGTTCATCTGTAGCACTAGTTCCCTACGCCACCCAACCCTCACTGGCGTGTGGGTGCCAAGTGTCGCTGTTTCTTCATGAGCTGCAGTGACCGACAGCCCTTAGATGACTTTTTCAACCTGAGTTCGTCTTACTTTGTTTCACGTATTGAGTATTTTCTTGGTAGTTTTAGGTAATTTTGAGACCTTGAACTACCAGTTTAGCCTGTTAAAACTCATTTAGTCCTAATTTCATTACATCTAATGTTAGGATTGTTTGTATGACCTGTTTGAGGCTAGCTCAGCTCGTTTCTCAAGGAATTTTATATCTATAAGAGGTTAGGGCTTCATCTAGTAGCTATATGATCCTCATACCTTAAAAACTAGAATTTTCTTAGTAACTCGATATGTATGCTTGTATTGAATGATTGTTAGTATCGACTGTTGAGCATGATTTGCATGTCAAAGCAATTGATGCATGTTAAGGTTAGCTAGGATGTTGTGATCTTTATGCAAAGTATACGTTGATTGATTTTATTTTCTGATAGGTATGATTTCATATGTATGGCTAGACTATTTATGACCTGAAAGCATGTTTAATAGAGAACTTACGGGAACGTTATATATTTAATGCGATTATTTGGTGCGATATAAATAAGCTAATGATAAATTCTAAGTGTGAAACTAAGTTCTACACTTCGAATCTCATTAATACGGAACTATACGCAATCGAGTATGCAGCAAGTGATAAGTATTTATATTTTATCGTTCTCCGTAGGGATTGATGTATATAATCAGTTAATTAATCTAAGAGTCGTGCAAGAAAGTAAAAAGAATGGTGTTGGGATTTTCGTTGTGTTTTATATCTAAATGCGAAAGTAAACTAAAATGTGAAATGAACTAAGTAAGGCTCGGGTTAAAGTTATACGACGCATATAACAATTCCTAGGGTAAATTGCGATAAGTAGTAATTGTCATACTTCGCCTAACAAACGTCTGCTTCCACTTTCGTTCGCATTAAGTCCAACTTCCGTTGCGACTCAATGTAATTATCAACCGGCGCAGCGTATGCAGTAGTTACGCGTTTATTCCTAAACTCTGATTTAAAGTACGAAAAACTTAATACTAACCTACTGAAACAAACTAGCCTTAGGTTATTTCCTCTTCCGATTTACAACCTATTAGTGCATGTGGATGAACGGTCGACATTTACTATTTAATTAAGATGCTAATTCAACATGCTTCAATTAACAACTCCCCTTACCCTATTTCATGCTTCTACAACCCGTACCTTAACGTTTGCCTAAGATATTTAGCCAAACATAGTAAAGAACAGATAAAGCATGAAAATGAAATATAAATAATATGGCATTGAAAAAATAATGTATGTGAAAAATAACAATGAAAACAAAGTAGAAAGGATAAACTAAAAACAATAAAGGAAAGCGATAAATGGTGGCGACTGCTTGAAGAACAGGACTCCGTGTCAATAGGAACACGAACTTTGCTTCGAAATCCTAGTCCCAAGTGTGGGAGAAGAACTCTAAAAACAGGAACACTTTCTCTCTTGGTTCTTCTCTTTTTATAGGCTGAGATGCTTGGGGACTAAACAATCGACTTGGATGGCAAGGATTGGATTTAGAAATATCTTTTATTGCCTTTTATTGCAATTTATCTTTGGTAGCTTATACCCCTATTCTTGCAGCAGATTTCTTCTGATTTTGTCAATCACATCTTTGCTGATTAAGGCATGAATCCCATGATTATTGCAGTTTATCTATTCTGCAATCTGATAGTTGGCATCGTCATCCGACTCTTTTCTTATTGGGGCTTTTACATCTGATCTGCAGTTTTTGTATCAATATTTCCAGATCTATATTGCTCTCTTTTCCGTAGCGGGTATTTATCCTTTGCAAATATTATTTAGAAGATCTTGCGGTCTACAACCTCTAAAGCGTCCTGATGCGCATTTTAACCTTCCGCTTCTCTTTTGAATGCGATGCTAACCATGGTTCCAATTCCTTTAGATATAGCAATAAATTAGCGCAACATGGAATCTTTGGCATTACGTACAAAAAGTATTCAACATTCACATTTTACTCTAAAATGCGCTACTTTCCTTAGCATTTTATATTTAAGCTCATAAATCATGCATGCATCTTATTTATATGAATTTCCCATCTTAATGCTATTCTAACTCTGATGTTTATTCAATTAATGCACAAATACCTTTAGAATATATTAAGATATTAGCCTAAATAATGCTTATACTTGAGAACTATCAATATTTAATGGTATTGAATATTTGTTTTCCTTATTGTTGCTGATTACATTCTGTTTGGGCCTGAATATGAACTATTATGTCAGTTGGGCACGTACGTCATACCAACCAATAAAACAAATGCCTGTTTATTCATTCAGAATAGTTCATAAAATAAAACATAGTTAAGCGTCTGGCCAGAGTTATTCAAAACAATTTTAAAACATGAAATCCATTATAACCAAGACTATCATGCATCCTGAATAAAGATAACATATATAATCAAAACAGCGGATGTCCATGATCAATCAGCTCCTCCTCTAGCCGTCCCGATGCTGTCCCAAGTTACCTGGTGGAAAAACTATAGAAAATAAGGGTGAGTACGAAGGCACTCAGTAAGAATCCTCAACCGGGGTACAGTACGAAACATCAAATCATCTAGCATCCTAGTATACATGCAAACAGTTACCAACACAGAAACTTTGCCTTGTGATCTCAACATAACTCGTGAGTCCTCAAGAGTCTCCTACTCCTGGCTTAGTGATCAGCCGTTTAAACTGATCCCGATCTATTATACTCGAGGGTTTCTTACCCTCGACCAAATGACCAGCTCTCAAAACTGATCCCAAAATAGATAATCCTCGAGAGTCTCATACCCTCGGTAAAGTGCCCAGCTCTCAAAACTGATCTTGATCAACTCTCTTAGATGATCCTGGGACATCCAGAAGAGTACCCGATATCTGGCTCTAAACTGGAACGGAAGTGGTGCACGAACAACACTAGCCCGAGGGAACTCTCCTTCCAGCGCCTAATGCATGTGCGCGCACACCACATGCTGCTGTAAACCGCGTAAATGGAGGGTCTAAGACAAACTACGCCGGTCCAGGTAAGCATTCCTAAAGACTCAGAACCGGTGTCACTGATCTACAGTAGTGCGAGATCCTTGGCACTCAGCTATAGCAGCTTGAACCACCGAACGCTTGAAGCTAAGAACCGTCTAAGCAGGCTTGAACCATTGGAGGGATTCCGCTCTAGGAGGCTACAGATTAGGCTTATGCAGTTGTGGTGAGCTAGACAACACCTGGCTGTTGGGGGCAAAAACCTGTCCTCGCTGGTTTCGACTTATGAAGACAAAGTACTTTATATCCACTCTTAGCCTTTGGATGAAGACAACCTAACCGAACCTAGCTAAGAATACACATACTCGTTTCCTAACAGATCAATACATGCTCAACAACAGAAACAACCTAGCATGGCACTACAAGCTTAACAATAGGAATCACAACGCATGCCAGAAGGAACAAACCTAGCATGGTACTAACATGTAGAAACAGGAAACAACACATGCTAGCAGGAAACAGAACAACATACATTTCTATCCACTAACATGCTAAAAAATAGTAAACAGGCAACAAGAATACAATCAATGTATGAATCGCAGGGCCCACACAACCCCGGTAAGAAATCCTTACCTGAAAACAAGCAGAATAAATAATATCGAAATATGCTCCTAGATCTGCAGAGAATCAACACAAGTAACAACCTAGACAAGTAACAACAAGCAAATAATTAAAACCAGCAACTACAACAAATCTGGAAAACCAACGAACAGGGCTCGAGAAAAGTTACCCAAAACTGAGAAAAATAGCTCGGCGACAAGGCCTTGACGAAGGCAAAAACTCACTGCTAGCGATGCGGGCGAGACGTGCGACAAACCTCCAACCTCTATAAGCAACTAACCGAGAAGTCCTATAAATCACAAATCAGCTTTATCTTAGTCAAAAGCAAGAACGACCCTGAAAGCCGATAGATTACCAAACTACCCCTAGGGGTAAAATGACCAAAATACCCCTGGAGGCTAGAACTGCCCTAACGGCCCAACCGAACAGCCGAACATACCTGGGGAACCGGAATAGAAAACTGGGTCGTTACAATCTATGATCATAATTAGGGATGAGCTCATTGAATGTGGAAACAAAGCCCTGAAAAAAAAATAGAGTAAAAATATAATTAGAGAATAATTATTACATATATATTTCACAAAGAATAAATTTAGAGTACCTTTTGTTGGTCTGATATAAATGTACAAAATCCAAGATCTCCAAAACCAAGGTCTTCAATTAGCAAAGATAGAAACCATGTCCATGAATCCTTTGTCTTTGCCTCAATGAAGGCAAATGCCAATGGATAAAATTGATCATTAGGGTCTCTTCCTATAGCTGCAATCAATTGTCCTCCATAAAGGCCTTTTAAGTGACAGACATTAAAACCTATAAAAGGTCTACACCTCACCAAAAATCCTTTCTTGCATGCCTCAAGACAAATATAGAAACATTGGAATCTATGAACGAACCCAATCATTCCAATTTGTTCTTCACCATTCTCCTCTTCCTCAGATACTTTTAGTTTAACAATTGTAGAACTACCAGCATTTGATTTACGTAATTCCTCACTATACTCTCACAATTGACCATATTGTTCAGCATATGATCGAACTTTGTCTAATGCAAGACGTTTGGCTCTATAAGCGTTCCCTTTGGAAATTTGTGAAATAAACTCATGTTGAGCCTTTTTCTGAATGGAAGCTAACTTCATTTCGGGATGGTCCTTAACTTCATTTTCTAATCACTTGCTTAACCAAGAAGATGTCAATCTAGGATTTTTAAAGTATCTACTGCATGTATGTTCACTCACATATGTTTTCAATTGAAATGTCTCTTGTTCTTGAACTTTAGAAACATATGCTAACCAATTACAAGTTTCAACACATTTTGCCCGAACTCTAATCTTATCATTTTTTACAAAAAGAATCATCCATCCTTCCTTTGACGGCATAAGTATTCACAGCATCCTTAAATTCTTTTAGATAATTAAATAACATACCAATTTCAAAGTTGGTCGTGCTATTTTCTTTCATGTTTTGCTTAAAAGATGGAAACTTCATCTTACTCTTACATCTTTAGTCAGAATCAAACAAGCCAGCTAATGAGTGTAGCTCTTCCGAGTCTAAGTCTAAATCACTTCCAATATCTTCCTCATACATAAAATTTTCACCTATTATTGCATCTTTTTGTTTCCTATCACTCAAAGTTACGATTATGCATCCTTCTACTTCAAAATCCTCTATATCGTCACTCGCAAACTTACAAAAACTATCTAAATTAAAATTTTCATCATTCGACAAACCAATGTTGACTTTGTGTTCTACAAATACTTTAATTGGCATTCCATCACTTAATAAACTCGTCAATGCCCCTACTTCATCGTTACTTTCTAAAATGTTGTAACCACCAACATCCACGGTAGGATCTCTACCCCATAATTTAAAATAATCGGCTGCGTAACCTAGATTCTCAACTAGATTGATACATTTTGACAATGACCACGATTCTGAATTGTAATCATAAAAGTGATCCACCTTGCTTGAAATATATTTGATATTTGGTCCATCAAGTAAAACCCCACCATGATGCACTATTACTACAAACAAAGCCATACTATTTATAGTTGTTCACTAGAAGAGTTGAACACAATCAAACTTACAATCAACAATCAAAAGAGATTGAGTGTAATGATAAGAAATAAAAGATAGTCATGATATACAGCTATGAAACTTCAACAATAAAAATGATTTACAAAATTCTTAGCAAAACTTGAACAATTGACTTTGCATAATCCAGCAATTAACATAAGCAAATAAAGAAAATTATGTACTTTTTAATCACAAGGAAAATGTTAGTTCATGTCAAATAATGAATGGATGCAATTGAATTGTTTTGAAGGGCGCAAATTAAAATAAACACATAAAAAAACCATAAAAGTTGAAGAGCTAAAATATAAATGAAACAAATTATAAATAATCAAATCCACAGTGACGGTTAATTTGCATAACCGTAATTTATGGATGAAAATTATAGTTTAAATAGCTTCTCGAAATACTTATCAAGTTTTTAACACTTTTTGTAAATCTATTGTCACTATATTTTATCCCTAATTAGCTTTCTCAAAATGTTTCTCTAAGTTTTTAACACTTTTTGCAAATCTACTGCCACTACTAATTCCCTAAATAACTTTCTCAAAAGCTTCTGCTCTATCAAGCATCCTTGCATAAATGTCTTTCTTTTTAAGGTTTTAGGGTTCTTTTCTAAAGGTCATGGGTTCTTTCCATGAAGAAAGAAAGATGAATAAACAAAAATAAACCAGAATAATCTTGTATGAAGCCACATTACAAAACAATTGGGCAACTTTTACCTAGCACGCGACAATCAAAGAAGCTTCGAGATTCCAGCGATGGCGGGATGATTTTTCCTCGTAGATGTGGAATCGCTTTCTTCCCTAAAAATTAGGGTGGGTATTTTTTTTTACAGTAAAATTAGGATGGGTATATTTTAACCTTAAACTCATATTATAACCAATTAATAAAACCCATTAATTTTAACCCCATGTAGCATTTTTTATTATTTATTTTGTGCCAAATCAGCAGCTCTTAAACGGACGTCTGAAGTTTTTAACAACAGGGATTATTTTTAAGTTTTCTATTGAACTTTTGAAAGTCTAGGGACTAAAATGGAACAAGAGTGATAGTCTAGGGATCAAAATGGTATTTTAACCTATTATTTATTTACTTAAACATTAAATTTTTTATTTTTCATACCAAGAATTTCACACTTACAATTTCACATCAAATTTCAAATCTTAAATCTATCACAAATTTCATTTGCATTTTTTCCATTTCTTCATTCAATAAACTTTATTCTTATTTCCATTTTATCCTTTAATCTTCTCTCCACACCTCAATTTCATCTTTCAATTTTCTCTTCACACCTCCCTTTTATCATTCAATCTTCTATTCTTACTTCTATATCTCAAAATTTCAACTTATAAATTATATACGTTAATATTAAAAAAGAAAAAATAAAACTATATTTTTTTTAAAACAAACTTGCATTTTAGGGGATTTTGCATATATATTTAAAAAAAAAAAACAAAATAATTCCATGTATAGCACAATTCCCAAACTTATTCATTTGGGGCAAAAAAAAGTGATTGAAGTCTATCAGTTGAACTGATAGAAATCTATTAGTTGAACTGATTGAAGTCTATCAGCTGAATTGATAGAAGTCTAATAATGGTAGAATAGGAATTTTGGGCAAAATGTGCTATGAATGAATTATTTTAAAAAATGTGCTATAAT
>JBBMKA010006071.1:0-10706 GCA_037833695.1 Sechiopsis laciniata | reverse complement strand
CGGGTGTGGAGTAGCTACCACACCAGCATAAGCCTAGTCTATAGCCTGCTAGAGCGGAACCCTACCAACGGTGTAAGTCTATCTTGGCTGGTTCTTAGCTTCAGGCAGTGGTATTCAGGCTGCTACAGTCGAGCGCCGAGGGTCTCGCACTACTGTAGATCAGTGACACCGCTTCCGAGTCTTTGGGCATGCGTACCTGAACTAGCGTAGTATGTCCCTAGGCCCCTATATTTACGTAGTTTGCAGCAGCATATGGTGTACGCGCACAAGCATTAGGCACCAGGCGGACAGCTCCCTCGGGCTAATGTTCGTGAGTACACCACTTCCTTTCTGATTCTAAAGCAAGACACCGGGTACTCTTTCGGTTGTCCCAAGAAAAGTTTGGAGATCTGGTCAGGACCAGCTGTTGATCGGTAACTCAGGCCGAGGGTAAGAGATCCTCGAGGTTATTTTTTGTTCAGGGTCTGTAATTGAGCTGACCACTTGGCCGGAAGTTAAAAACTTTCGATGACCCAGGAGATTTATGGACATCTCGTTCCAGGGTTCTATGTTGGTAACCGTTTGCTTGTATGCTCGGATACTAGACGATGCGTTGTTTCGTACTTTACCCCGGTTGGGGATTCTTACTGAGTGCCTTTGTACTCACCCTTATTTTCTGTGTTTTTCCACCAGGTAAAATGGGACAGCACTAAGACGGCTAAAGGAGGAGCTGTATGATCATGGGAGCTGCCAGTGCCACTCTGTTCTATTTATGTTTATTTACTTGTTTCAGCATGTAGTTGGACACGGAGTCCATAGGAAGATTTTGCATATGGTGTTTTGAACCATTTATGTTTGTTTTGAATAAATAGTGGCCAGGAAATTATTTTGTTTATCAAGGTTATGTTTGGAAAGTTTAATCTCAAAGAATTTTCATTTACGTACGCTGTCTTAAATGTTTTTTACTTCCATGCATGCTTAAGTAAGGACCAGATTTAGGACCATTTTTGGGCGGGTCCTTACACTCGAGTTGGTTAAGGACTACGACTATGAGATATTGTACCACCCGGGGAAAGCCAATGTTGTAGCTGATGCTCAGAGTAGGAAAACTTTGCACTTCACCGCTTTGTTGAGTTCCCAAATGTATTTGTGGAAAGAGTTTGACTGAGCCGGTATTGCAGTGTTGTTGGGAGAGGTTTCCGCAAGGGTAGTCCAGTTGACAGTTCAGTCGTCGATTAAGCAGAGGTTCATTGATGGCCAACTGAGTGATCCCAAGATGAGTAGGTTGATTGAGAGAGTTCGAGAGGACGGAGATTTTGACTTCATTTTAGTACCAGACGGAGGTTTGAGGTATAGAGGTCGGTTGTGTGTTCCAGATGACGCTGGGTTTCGAGCTGAGTTACTTAGTGAGGCTCATAATTCCCCTTTTTCTTGGCACCCATAATGTACCAAGATGTATCAGGATCTTAAGCAGACGTTCTAATGGATGGGAATGAAGCGTGACATTGCAGAGTTTGTTAGCCAGTGTCTCACTTGTCAGCAAGTGAAGGCTCCCAAATAGAAACCGTCAAGTTTGTTGCAACCGTTGAGTGTACCCCAGTAGAAGTGGGAAGAGATTTAGATGGATTTAATTTCTGGGTTCTCGAGGACACCGAGAGGGTTTACTCAGATCTGGGTTATTGCAGACAGGCTGACTAAGAGTGCACACTGTATCCCCGGTAGAGTTAACTATACCGTGGAGTAGTGGGCACAGCTATTTTTGCATCAGATCGTTCGGTACCATGAGGTGCCGGTGAGGATTGTTTCAGTTCGTGACTCTCGGTTCACTTCTCGCTTCTAGAGAGCGCTCCAGAAGGCTTGGGAACCGAGTGTAGTTTCAGTACTACTTTCCATCCTTAGACGGATGGTCAGACAGAGAGGGTGAACCAGATTCTTGAGGATATGTTGCAAGCCGGTGTCTTGGACTTTCCAGGCAGTTGGGATCTGTACTTGTATCTGATGGAGTTTGCCTACAATAACAGCTATCAGTCGACGATTCAAATGGCTCCATTTGAGGCTTTGTATGGTAAGCTATGCAGATCTCTAGTGTTCTGGGAAGAGGTTGGCGACAGACAGGTTTTGGGGCCCGAGCTGTTTAGGGCTCGAATGTTGACGGCACAGAGTAGGCAGAAGAGTTATGCCGATGTTCGGCGTAGAGATTTGGAGTTTGAGGTCGGCCAGCATGTGTTTCTAAAAGTAGCGCCGATGCATGGAGTATTGAGGTTTGGTAAGTGGGGCAAGTTGAGTCCCAGGTTTGTAGGGCCTTTTGAGATCCTTGAGCAGATCGGTCTAGTGGCCTACCGTTTGACCTTGCCCCCGTCTTTGGCTGCAGTGCACAGTGTCTTTCACGTTTCTATGTTAAGACAATATGTGGTAGATCATTCGCATGTGGTTGACTTTGAGGCGTTAGAGCTAAACGAGGATTTGAGTTTCGAGGAAAAACCAGTACAGATTTTAACCCAGGATCGCAAGACGTTGTGTAACTGGGAGATCAATTTGGTCATGTTTAGTGGAGAAATCAGAGGGCAGAGGAAGCGACTTGGGAGTTAGAGGAGGAGATGAGGATGCATTACCCGGAGTTGTTTCAGACTTAGGACTTTCGAGGATGAAATTTTTAACGAAGGGAATACTGTAATGGCCCAGTTTTCCATTCTGGTTCTTCAGGTATGTTCAGTTGCTTTTTCAGTTATTCGGTTGGGCCGTTAGGGCAGTTTGAGCCTCTAGGGGTATTTTGGTAATTTTACCTTCAGTGGTAGTCTCGTAATTAATCAGGATTTCAAGACTGTTCTGTTAATTACTGAGTTCGAATTCTTGTTTCGATTTCAGGTCCCCAGGGGTAACGTTGCTATTTGAGAAGTTTGGAGCCTTTGTTTGATTAAATAAGAAAAAGAAAGAAAATGGTGGCTTTGCCAGGACTCGAAGCTGGAACCTCCTGAGGACACGTGTCGTATTTCTATTAAACCCTTCCCTTTTGGCCGAGACCTATAAATACCCAGCCATCTTTCCAATTTCACTTTTTTCTCATTTTCTCTTTTTTCTCCCAAATCGCCAAATTCACTTTTCCTCTCTCCTTCGTCGAAAACCCTGTCGCCTTCGCCAAGCACGAGCAGTCGAGTTCGCCAGCCTAGGTGACTCCTTCCTTTCTCATTCCCCAATCAGTTCGCCAAGCCACTCGTCTGCCGCACGTCCTCGCTTCGCCACAGCCGCACAGTTTCAGTCGCGTCGCAGCTTCGCCACGCTCAGATTCTTTTCGCTTGCGACCGCCAGCTAGCCTTTTTGCTTCAGGTACGTTTCACCGAGCTCTTCTCATTCCCTGTTGGTTTTCCATCGCCTGAATCAAGATCTGTTGCTCCGTTTGAATTTCAGTTGAGTCTGCGAAAGCACAGTGCCGAGTCCTTGTCTGTTCGATTGACCAAGCTAAGCGTCTGTGCAGCGTTCATCTTTGGAGTTTGCCTCAGCAAGCTTTCACCACAGCGAGCCGTTCGTCCACGCTACCTCGTAGTTTCTCGTCCGTTTCGTCTAGCCCAGCTCTTCGCTCAGCCGTTTGTAGCTTCGCCTTCGCCTTCACCGAGGTTCTGCTACCGAGCTGCCTTACATTCGGTTTAGAGTAAATTCTTCTCTGAGCCTTACGTGTTTGGTTGCCTGGTTCTGTTTAGATGCTTGTAGTTAATTATTTGTTTGTAATTTATTACTTGCTAGGTTGTTGGATCTGCAGCTCAATGAGCATTTTATTTGTTGTTTATTCCTGCTTGCTTCTAGGTAAGAATTTCTTGCCGGGGTTGTGTGGACCCTGCGAGACTTCTCTGATTGCTTTCTTGTATGCTAGTTATACTGTTATGAGCATGTTTAGTGGATAGGAACTTTATGCTGATCTGTTCTGCTAGCACGTTTGACTCCTATTTTCACATGTTAGTGCCATGCTAGGTTTGTCCTTCTAGCATGCTTGATTCCTGTTTTAATCTTGTAGTACCATGCTAGGATTATTTGTTGTTGAGGACGTTTGTATGATAAGAAACGGGGTTAGGATTCTTAGATAGAACTTGTTAGGTTGTCATCATCTAGAGGATGAGAGTGGACCAACGTACGTGTCCCCACCGATCAGGCTGTGAGGACAGATTCCTTACACCCGACAGCCGGGTGTGGAGTAGTTACCACACCGGTATAAGCCTAGTCTGTAGCCTGTTAGAGCGGAACCTTGCCAACGGTGTAAGCCTACCTTGGCCGGTTCTTAGCTTCGGTAGTATTCAGGCTGCTACAGTCTAGCACCGAAGGTCTCGCGCTATTGTAGATCAGTGACACCGCTTCCGAGTCTTTAGGCATGCGTACCTGGACTGGCGTAGTATGTCCCTAGGCCCCCACATTTACGCAGTTTGCAGCAGCATGCGGTGTGTGCGCACACGTGTTAGTCGTCGGGCGGAGAGCTCCCTCGGGCTAATGTTCGTGAGTACACCACTTCCTTTCCGAGTCTAGAGCCAGACATCGGGTACTCTCTCGATTGTCTCAAGACCAGTTTGGAGAGCTGGTTAAGACCAACTGTTGAGCGGTCACTCAGGCTGAGGGTAAGAGACCCTCGAGGTTATTTCTGTTCATGGTCAGTTATTGAGCTGACCACTTGGTCGGGAGTTAGAGACTTCTGATGACCCAGGAGATTTATGGACATCTCATTTCAGGGTTCTGTGTTGGTAACCGTTTGCTTGTATGCTTGGATGCTAGATGATGCGTTGTTTCGTACTGTACCCCGGTTGGGGATTCTTACTGAGTGCTTTGTACTCACCCTTATTTTCTGTAGTTTTTCGACCAGGTCACTTGGGACAGCACCAGGACAACTAGAGGAGGAGTTGTATGATCATGGGAGCTGCTGGCGCCACTTTGTTCTATTTATGTTTATTTACTTGGTTTCAACATGTAGTTGGACACGGAGTCCATAGGAAGATTTTGCATATAGTGTTTTGAACCATTTATGATTGTTTGAATAAATACTGGCCAAAAACTTGTTTTGTTTTATCAAGGTTATGTTTGGAATGTTTAATTTCAAGGAGTTTTCATTTACGTACGCTGTTTTAAATGTTTTTACTTCCATGCATGCTGAGTAAGGACTAGGTTTAGAACCATTTTAGGTCGGGTCCTTACACTCTAACTCTCGGCTAAGTGATCAACTCGCTAACTGATCCTGGACACTTGGGAGAGTACCCAAGTATCTTGCTCTAAACTGGACAAGGATGGTGTACTGACGACACTAGCCAGAGGAATCATTCTCTCGGCATCTAATGTGTATGCGCGCACACCGCATGCTGCTGCAACTTAGAGCATATGTAGGCCTACACAAACTACGACGATCCAAGTACGCATGCCTAACAAGACTAAAAAAGGTGTCCACTGATCCACAGCTGGTGGGAGGCCCTCAGCACCCAACTGTGGCAGCCTGTTAACACGAACGCCTAAAGCTAAGGATTGTCCCAAGGTAGGCTTACACCAAGGGAAGGACCCCGCTCTAGCAGGCCACAGAATAGGCTTATGTCGGGTGGTAGCTACTCAACACCCGACTACTGGGGGCGGGAAATCAATCCTCACTAGTTTCAATCTATGGGAAAAACATACGTCGTGTCCACTCTTAGCCTCTAGATGATGACAACCTGATAAACTCTAACTAAGAATGGAAAGGACTAATTCTAAATAGCAAACCAACAGTCACCAAACATGCATATAAGATACCTAACAGGATACTACAGTCTCATTTTACTTCCGTTCTACATGCCATGCCCTAATAGATAATTCACAAGGTTCCAACACAACAGAATCAACATATGTAATCAACATAGGCTAAACAGCATAAGGACCTATCCACTAACACATGCTTGTAAAACAGTAAAGCAAGCATACAATCAGCGACATTCACGCAGGGTCCACACAACCCACGACAAGAAACCCTTACCTGAAAAGTAATATCGAACAGACAATAAATGCTCCTTGAGCTGCAGATACCAACACGAACTAAATCCACACCTAAACAAATAATACTAAATAATTATTCAACCAAACAGTCCAAAAAAACACACTGGGAACCCAAGAGAAACGAAAATTACCCAAAAACCAACCATCAGGCTCGAAAACGGACAGATGCACACGAGGTCGCTAGTGCGCTGGCGTGCACGGCTAAGATGTGCAGTAGCGAAGGCAAATGCGAGCTAGAACTGCATTTGAGGGCGCGTGCGACCAATCAGATGGCTGGGGCAAGCGAGGTAGATCGCTGATATGCGAGGGCTCAGTGCACGGCGTGTGCGCTGGTGGTGCTCAGCTGCGGGCGTGTGCAAGGTTACGATCGATGGTTGGACGAGTAAATGGGCAGCGGCACGGCGAGAACGTGCGATCGACAGAGCTGTTTGTTCGGTGGGGCTGTGCGGTCGTAGAGATAGTTGCGAGCGTGTGCGGAGTGGCACGACGATGGTTGATTGGTGGGGCTGCTTGGGCAGTGCGTGAGGCAGAAAACTAAAGAAGGAAGAGAGAAATCGATGGAGAGGAAGAAGATGGGTTCTGGCTTTTGTTTTGAACTATGAAACGACTCAAAATCTCTTTTCCTTTTCTTTTTAAATTTCCTTTCCTTTTTTTTTTTTCTTATTTTGAAACTAAAAATAGCTTTTCCTCCAAAAATTGCAAAACTAACCTTGATAGCCTGTAACCACGAAAATAACCTTAAACTCAGTGAAAATGCAAGAATGACTCTAAAACTCAACAAATTAGCAAACCGGCCCTAGGGGTAAAATTACCAAAATGTCCCTCAAGACCTAAACAGCAATAACGGCCCAACGAAACAACCAAAATAGCTAAAAAACATACCTGAAGAACCATACCTGGAGAAGTAGAACGAAAACCCAGGCTGTTACAATACTCCTCCTTTTTATGACTTTCGTCCTCGAAAGTCCCTGAGACTGAAACAACTCTAGGTAATGAGTCCTCATCTCATCCTCTAACTCTCAAGTTGCTTCCTCAACTTTCTGGCACCTCTACTGAACTTTCCCTAAGTTGATCTCTGGTTACGCAGAGTCTTGTGCTCCCGGGATACGATCTGCACAGGCTTCTCCTCAGAGCTCAAGTTCTTGTTCAGCTCTAAGGCTCAAAATCAACAATATGAGAAGGTTCGGCCACATATTGAAGCAACATTAAAACATGAAACACACTGTGCATTACCGACAAAGACGGAGGTAAAGCCAAACGATAAGTAATTGAACCAACCTGCTCGAGGACCTCAAAGGGGTCCACAAACCTGGGACTCAACTTCCCACGCTTACCAAACCTCAGAACACCACGCATCGGCGCTACTTTCAGAAACACATGTTGGCCAACCTCAAACTCTAAGTCTCTAAGTCGAACATCGGCATAGCTTTTCTGTCTACTCTGCGCTGCCAACATACGAGACCTGAACTTCTAAACTACATCATTAGTCAATTGTAACAGCTCGGGACCCAAAACCTGTCTTTCACCAACCTCTTCCTAAAACACTAGAGATCTACAACGCTTGCCATACAAAGCCTCAAACGGAGCCATCTGAATAGTCGACTGATAACTGTTGTTGTAAGCAAACTCCATCAGATATAGGTACTGATCCCAACTGCTCGAAAAATCTAACACACAGGATTGCAACATATCCTCGAGAATTTGAATCACCTTCTTTGTCTGGCCGTCTGTCTGAGGATTAAATATGGTACTGAAGCTGCACTCAGTGCCCAAACCCTTCTAGAGTGCTCTCTAGAAATGAGCAGTAAAACTAGAATCCCGATCAGACACTATCTTCGCTGGTACCCCATGGTACCGAACTATCTACTCCAAAAATAACTGTACCCACTGCTCCACGGTATAGGTGATCCTACCGCGAATGAAGTGCACACTCTTGGTCAACCGATCAACAACAAACCAGATCTGAGTAAACCCTTTCGGTATCTTCGGCAATCCAAAAGTATAATCCATGGAGATTTTCTCCCACTTCCAGTAAGGCACACTCAGTGGCTGCAACAAACCTACTGGTTTTTGTCTGAGAGCCTTCACTTGCTGACAAGTGAGACACTTACTAACAAACTCAGCAATCTCTCTCTTCATGTTGCTCCACCAAAAAGTCTGTTTAAAATCCTGATACATCTTGGTACCTCCTAGATGCCAAGTAAATGGGGAACTGTGAGCCTCGGTAAGTAACTCAGCTCAAAGTCTAGCGTCGGCTGGCACGCAAAGACGACCTCTAAATCTCAAACCTCCATCTGGTGCTACAATAAAATCAAAATCTCCATCTGCTTGAACCCTAGTAATTAATCTGCTTAACTCGGGATCATTCAACTGGCCATCAATAATCATCTACCTAATCGAGGGCTGAACAATCAACTGGGCTACCCTGGCGGTAACCTCTCCCAACAAAACTACTATACTGGCTCGCTCAAACTCTTTCCGCAATGGAAGCTGGGAACTCAACAAAGCTGCAGAATGCGACGTCTTTCTACTCAAGGCATCAGCCACAACATTGACTTTGCCTAGGTGGTACAAAATCTTACACTCATAGTCCTTACTAACTTAAGCCACCTCATCTATCTCATATTTAACTTCTTCTGAGTGAAGAATTACTTGAGGCTCTGATGATCCATGAACATCTGAATCTTCTCTCCATACAGATAATGCCTCCAAAATTTTCAGTGCGAAAACCACTGCTGCCAACTCCATATCATGAGTCGGGTAGTTCTCCTCTTAGGGCTTCAACTAATGAGAAGCATATGCAATCACCTTGCCATGCTACATCAACACGCAACCTAAGCTAAACTTAAAAGCATTGCTGTACACTACAAAACCACCTGTTCCCTCAAGAACTCCCAAAACTGGGGCTGACGTCAAACTGTGCTTCAAAGTAGGAAAACTCTTATCACAGCTGGCATCCCAAACAAACTCAACCCCATTCCTCATCAACCGAGTAAGGGGTGCTGCTTTAGTGGAAAAGCCCTTGACGAAACTTCGGTAATAGCCTGCCAAACCCAAAAACCTGCGAATCTCTGCGACGGTAGTCGACCTGGCCCACGAACTCACTACATCAATCTTAGTTGGGTCCACTACGATACCATCTCTAGAAACCATGTGATTTAGTAAGGCCACTTACTCTAACCAGAAGTCACACTTGGAGAACTTGGCATTGAACTTATTTTCTTTCAGAGCTGCTAGGACTTGCCTCAGATGCAAGGCATGGTCCTCCTTAGTCTTAGAATAAATCAAAATGTCATCTATGAACATGATGACGAAGCTGTCCAAGAATGTCTTGAAAACCCTATCCATCATGTCCATAAATGATGCTGGAGCATTGGTCAGCCTAAAAGACATGACCACAAACTCGTAATGACCATACCTCGACCTGAACGCTGTCTTAAGGATGTCTGCATCCCTGATCCTCAACTGATGGTAATCAAACCTCAAATCTATCTTGGAGAATACAGAAGCTCCCTAAAATAGTCCTAAACCCGGTTCTTACTCAGCATGCATGAATTTAAAACCCATTAATTTCAACAAGTAAGACAGGCAACAGAAATATAACAGTTGATAGGGAAAATGACAATTCAAAAACCGTTATTTAAAACCATTATAATATAAAGCCTCTGGCCAGAGTATATGAAAACGATGCTAAAATAATTTTTCCCAAACAGTCTAAACGTGCTGAAAAAGTAAAATGATTGAAAAAGAGATTATGCAGCGGACTCCCATGATCAGTCAGCTCCTCCTCTAGCCGCTCCGGTGCTGTCCCAAGTTACCTAGTGGAAAAACCAAAGAAATAAGGGTGAGTACAAAGGCACTTAGTAAGAATCCCCAACCGGGGTACAGTATGCAAGTCACATCATCTAGCATCCTATCATATAAGCAGAACAACATCACAAGGCAGTCACAACATAAGTACAAACACAGCATGCTCAAACCATTGAAAGTCTCTAGCTCTCTACTATGAATCCACTGCGGATCTCCAAGTGGGTTATTAAAATAACATCCAGAATCTTGAGAGTCTCTAACTCTCGACTATGGTGACCAGCACACTAGGCTGATCCTGGACGCTTGGGAGAGTACCCAAGCATCGGGCTCTAAACTGAAAGGAAGGTGTACTGATACACTAGCCCGAGGGAGCTCTCCTCCCGACATCTAATGCACATACGGGCACACCGCATGCTCCTGCAAACTGAATAAATGTAGGGCTACACAAACTATGTCGATCCAGGTGCCCATGCCTAAAACTCAGAAAGGTGAGCACTGATCCACAGCAGGCGGGAGGCCCTCGGCACCATACTGTGGCAGCCTGAATCACACTAAACGCTTGAAGCTAAAGGTCGTCCCAAGGTAGGCTTACACCAAGGAAAGGACCCCGCTCTAGCAGGCCAAAAACTAGGCTTATGCCAAGGTGGTAGCTACTCCACACCCGGTGACTGGAGGTAAGGAATCTGTCCTCACAGCTCGATCGGTGGGGACACATATGCCGGTCCGCTCTCAACCTCTAGATGATGACAACCTAACAAGATCTAGCTACGGAATACCTTAGGGCTAACAGAGTTCAACATCAACAACATTGCACAATAATATACAACATAACATAATTGCAGATAAAATAGTCACCGCAACAATAGTAGTGCAATCCAGGGTACATAAATCTACATGTCATATCCTATCAGACAAGTCATACAATC
>JBBMKA010006070.1:0-10707 GCA_037833695.1 Sechiopsis laciniata | reverse complement strand
ATTTTTCTAATAGTTAATATTTTAAAAAATAATAAAAATAAGAAACAAAATTTAATAAAGTTAGGTAAGAAAAGGAAAAAAAAACAAATATTTTGAAGTTAGGAATTTTTTTTCTTCTTCAATTTTTGTGTGAGGAAACATATATTTTAACTGTTATATAATATATTTTGTTTACTTTTGCTTAATAAAACCATTACATCCTACTATTTTCTATTTCCTTATTTTCTAGAAGAATATGTTTTTACAAGTTTCTAGTAAATATATTTCTACTATTCCCTTAATAATTTACATTTTAAACGTCAATTCAATGATAAATTTAGTCCAAACTTTTAAATTTTATTATTGTTAGTTGAATTCATGTTACTAATATGTTTAGTAACACGATATAAAACTAAAAATTGATTGATAATTCAATATGATAGTTTTTATTTGTCTTAAAGGTGTATAAGTGTGTCAATGAACTAAAATGTCACGAATTTGAGTTATTATTAAATTAAAAAATATAAAAATATTTTTTAAGGTCAGGCAAGAACAATTGAGGTGAATAATTAAAATTCATAAATTTTTTATTATAAGTACATAATTGTTATTATTTACTTTAACCACATTTAAAAAAAAAAAATTATATCAACCACTCTTAACCTTAATTTCTAAACAAATAGTTGATTACTTCACTATTATTAATCTCAATTCTCAAACGAGTAGATAACTACTCCATGCTATTATTAACTATTTCATTTTTTTCCACCCCACTCTTATGTCCAAAAAAACAAACCCATCCAAACAGAACAATTATTTTGAGTTCCTGTCCAGATTTCAGGGCTCCTTTAATTTGTTCAGAAAATTATAGAATAAAATAAACCATACAAATAATTCATTTCACCCACTTCTTTCGTTGGGGAATTAAATATTGTTCAACTGTTATGTTGGAAGCCAGCCATTTATCACTCTACAGTCTACCGCCCTGCAGGTTCATTTGATTTTCAAAAACAAAAATTAATCCGTTTGGATTTTAAAATCCCAGCAAAGGTCAAAAAAGCAAGCTGATTCTTTGACCATAAGCTTCTATATTCATTTCTCTCTCTCTTTTCACGTTTTTAAACGCAAATTGACCCTTGAAACTTGGAGATTGCCTTCTGTGACTTACTCACCAAGATACCCATATTTTGGTTTCTCATTTTCATCTTTGTTTCTTAACTTTCTTTAAACCCTAATTTGAGCTTTTGGAGTTTTGGTATATTCCTTAAAAGATGAGTGCTTCAAGATTTGTCAAGTGTGTCACTGTTGGAGATGGAGCTGTTGGGAAAACTTGTATGCTCATCTGTTATACCAATAACAAGTTCCCCACTGTGAGTTTTTCCATACCCATTTTCCAAAATCACTAATTTTCAAATCCCTTTCTGCCATTTATGCATTTGTTTTGTTTTGGCAGGATTATGTTCCTACTGTTTTTGACAACTTCAGTGCTAATGTGGCTGTGGATGGGAACATTGTCAGCTTGGGATTGTGGGACACTGCTGGTAAACTAAATGGGTTTCTTTTACCAAGCTGGTTAATTCTAATGCATTATATGTTCCGTGACATTAATTTGTAGACATCACCTCTGCCTTCATTCCTTTGATGTCTCCCGATGCTTGGTCTACGAAGCTTCGATTTCTTGGTTTCTAAAAAAAAAAAGCATTATATGTTTCTGATCTTTGAATATAGATTTAGTTAAGTGGTTTTGAGTGAAACTGGCTCTGTTTTGAAGGTCAAGAAGATTACAGCAGACTTAGGCCTCTGAGTTATAGGGGGGCTGATGTTTTTGTTCTGGCTTTCTCGTTGATCAGTAGGGCGAGTTATGAGAATGTTCTTAAGAAGGTAATGGTGGGGAACAAAACAAACCTTGTTTCATTTTTAAGGGATTTTTTTTGTTCTGACTGTAATATTTCATGGATGAACTGAAGTTTTGGTTATGTATTTTAGTGGATGCCAGAACTTAGACGATTTGCGCCTAGTGTTCCTATTGTTCTTGTTGGAACAAAGTTGGGTGAGTAAAACTGGTTTTGACAGTGAGAGTTTGTTTGTCATTTGCTCTTTTGAAGCAGTGAATTGAGATTGTTTGATTTTCCTTAGATCTTCGTGACAATGGAGCTAATTTTGAAGATCAAATGGGATCAAATACAGTAACATATTCTCAGGTGACCCCTTTTAACCTAAAAAGACAGATCCATTTTCAACATTTGATCTAATATAAAAGCTTCTTTGTAGATTTTTTTTTTTTTTGTTTCATCCGAATTGAAACATATTGATCAGAAGAAACTAATTTGTAGTTTGGTTTATGCAGGGAGAAGAGCTTAGGAAACAAATTGGTGCTGCTGCTTACATTGAGTGTAGCTCTAAGACTCAACAGGTTTGACTTTTTTCCAAAAAATTGGGATTTTAAGGACACTGCTACCTCTTTGAAAACATGAGAGGCATGAAAATCGAACCTCTAACCTCAATCGTTGATTGTACAAACTCTATGTCAATAGAGTTATGCCTATTTTGGCCATTTGTTCGGTGATTTTTTCTACTTTCTTTTTCATTGCTCATGATCTTGACGAATTTCATCCCCTCATTTCACATGCTAAAGACCAACATTTTCATAATACCACTTTACTGAGTTGTAATTTTGTTTAGAATGTCAAAGCTGTTTTTGACACTGCAATCAAGGTTGTTCTTCAACCTCCAAGGAGAATCGAGACGACTAGGAAGAGAAGAAATCGAAGAACTGGTTGCTGCTCGATTATGTAAGTACATACATTCTTTCTTCTACTAGCATTTTTTTTATGAGTTTATTATAAAAGACTCCTTGTAGATGGTCTATGATCATTCTCAGTCATTTTAAAATATGTATGTTGCTTATGATCTTACATGTATATGCAGAAGGTGCATTGCGTGTGGTGGTTGTACTGTGTAAACCATGCTCGTGATCGGGACCGAGTGCTGTAGCATCTATGTTTTGTGCCAATCGTATAGCTAGATATTATCATTTTTAGTTTAACATTGTTTTGTACTAAGAAATAGGCGTCTGTTCAATGTGCAAGCTGACTGACCAAAAAAGTGAAGAGCGTTGTGTTACTCTTTGTTGTGTTTACTGCAAATGTTGTATTGAAATGTTGTCGTCGATGGAAGCTGCAAAAATTCCTGCTCATGACTTAAAAGAAGAAAAGACAAAACCAAAAATGGCAAATTATTCTTAACTTAAAGATAAGAATCCACAAGGTTCAATAAGAGATCATATCAACAGGTTAATGAAGAAAGTGAATCAAAATCAAGATTAGCATTTCTCTGTATTACCATAGTTTTGAGCTCTTTATTATACACTCATTTGTGACAGGGTAATACTGCTATACAATACTACATTATAATGTTTATAATAGATGCAAAACTATATGAATGAAACAAAATTCATGATTAAATAGATATTTGAACCTGTACGCAGAAATCTTCGGGAATTTGGTTTATAATCATGAAATTTGGGGAAGCTACCAGCCTCATCAACCTTGGTGTTTATGCATTATTCTTGAGCGAGAAGTGCTATTTCGATTTCTTGAAGTGATTTTCCTTTGGTTTCCACCACGTTCCTTTTCACAAATGCAACTGCAATCAAGCAGAATGTAGCAAAACCAGAGTACAGAATCTGTGGCCCCATCTTCTCCAACAATTGAAGGAAGAGCAATCCGACAAAAAAATTTATCACCTAAAAATGCATCATCAATGGATCAATAAAAAAATTTATCACATTGTAAATACAGACGAGCTAAATGATGCCAAGGATTTAGTGTGAAACCGAGTCGGTATGGAAAAAAGATAAATCCCACAGGAAATGCAACCTATTTAGCCACTAATTTCCAATCACGTTGAGCCATAAAAACAAGCCTCAGAGTGGAACTATCCATGCCAAAAAAAGCAGTAATAAGACCAGCAAAGAAGTGGAGTATTACCCAATGCACCGACATGCAAATTGCCATGGCTTTTGCTCTTATCTTACTAGGGAAAATTTCAGGTAAAAGAAGACCTGGAACTGGACCAGCTCCGAGAGAAAACATGAAGACAAACCTGCAAATTTACGTGAATATACACTATTACTCGTTGATCAATAATATCTGCACATTTCCAACATATTTATCAGAACTAACCTCTCAAAGCCTTTCTATAGAGAATAATCAGTAGAGTAAAAACATGAATAATTGGTTTCACAAAAAAAAAAAAAATCAGCATTAAATCAAACACAGAGATGGCAAAACAAGAATGGTTTTTATTTTAGTTCCATCATTTGGTCTATTCTCAGTGATTATCTGCAGTGTGTAAGCTAATATTTGACCCACAACCTCATATGTCTAATGATTAGAAAGTCTAGCAAAAGGATAGCTCTCGTCAGATCAAAGATGAATGATTCATGTTTATTTATTTTTAGTAATAGTAAAAAAGACGGAAAGATATTCATGAGGAAACTTTTTTGTATATAATAATATGAAATAATTTTACTTACATTAACGTGCCACCGACGGACAGGTATAGAGCTATGGAGTTTAGAGAATGAGAACTTGCTGCGGCTACTTGGAGGGTCATTGCTACTGCCTGCATTAGACATAAAACTTCAAGCTAAGTCTTTTGAAATTAAAAAAATCCTTCAATCATGGGAAAAAAAAATCAATTGTTATATACTCTGCTGGTGAATGGTATTATTGTCTACAAATGGTCAAATAAGGTGCTTCTAAATATGGTCTACTAAAGTAACAATTCTAGATCCTAGTTACCAACAGCAACCTTTATCAAATAAGCTTATAGATACATTACTCCATATCCCTACTGGGAAGAAATGAATCGGTTATCCAACCATTGCTTGTGCCTTGCTTCTTTGATTTAAAGAGATTAAATATTTTTTTTCCAATTTTACTAAACAAAATTTGGTAAGAACATTCAAAATACATGCCACAGCAACAAGAAAAGATTTGCTTGATTTGGTTACCATTCCAGAAAAGCTACATAGAAGAAGCAGCTTCCTTCCCAATCGATCCATCAAAAGCATTGCGATTATAGATCCTGTGAAGTATAAATGGAGAATTTAAAAATAAATGAATAATGACTTGTAATAAATTTAGAGTATGGAGCTTGTGTTTACACAAACCACCAAAGAGTGTAGCACACCTGCTATATTTGAAATTCCCACGCAGACATTTGCAAGGTTTGATGGCACGCCAGCGCTTTTAAAAACGGTTGAGGAGAAATAAAATATAGCATTTATACCAGATAGCTGTTGTAAACCAAATAGTGTTGATCCAATAAAAACAACTGCAAAAGGAATGCGTGAATAACGAAGAACTATTCCGCTGCTAAATGAAGGAGATAAATGGTGCAGTAGAGTGCACGGATGGTGGAATTAGAAAAAGAAAAACAATGAGTAAACAGAAATAGAACGGAAGCAGCATAAGTTTTTTTTACCTTGAAAATGGCGGCCAAAGAGCAATTCAGAAAGTTCTACAGTATCTGGTTCATCTCCTCTGTCAAAATTGGACAACTCTTCTATAGCAGATTTTACATGTGATCCACCAAGAAGCTTTTCAAATTCTGTTTCTGCTTCTTCACTCCGTCCTTGCTACAGAGCATAAGATTAGAATTAATTTACAGTAGGCGCCAAAAACAAAGGTTTAAAAAATAAATTGTAAGATTTTATCATTCTAGACAGACTTATAAAACAGGCATCCATTTTTTTGTTGCATATATTTGGAAGTATGCAACAGAACAAACCTTATATAACCAATGTGGACTCTCAGCACAAAATACCATGGCTACAGCTAGTAATGCAGCTGGAATAGTAGACACCCAAAAACAAACACGCCACCTGTACCGAAAAGCGTATTCTGAGATGACATATAGACGGATAGTTATGTATTTGCAGGTGTTCCAGCATGTCATACCAGCCTACTGTCTCCTTGACCGGGATTCCTATTACGAGGGCTGCCATCAGTCCAAGACATGTAGCAATCTGAATGAAGCTTCCATACGTTCCCCTCACAAATGCAGGAGAGACCTACTCATGTTGTGAAAAAAATTGAAGCAGCAAGGCGCCATCTCTTGCTGAATAATTTTAATAATGCACTAAGGCATATAAAGCGGTAATTTGACAATGGATATACCTCCGTGACATAGAGAGAAGCAACAGGAGGGCCTAGACCCATTCCAGTCCCAACAAACAGTCGTCCCAAAAGCATTCCGGCCAAAGTTTTGGACTCTGCACTGAAATTCAAATTTTAACTTGTGAGAGTGCAATAAATGAAGAACGAGGAAATAATATGATGTCGAAGGTGTTGGTTCATGAAGGAATGGTTGATAAGAAACTAGACAATCCAGTACTGACAATGAACCGGGCATGATTATCTTCGTTCTTTGGAAAACTTGTATACATAAGATATTAGAAAACAAGAATCATTATGCAGAACAACATTAGGAAATTGGAGTTTGGTGGTTTCTCTGCACTAACCAAGGAAGAAAGATAATCTATTACTGCTTAGAGAAGGAGGTTCTTTGTTCCTGAATAATAGTTTCTGTTTGGTTGAATTCTCCTAAAAGTGTTGAAGAGAGCAAAGAAAACCAAAACAAGATTTTTTATATGGGAACGTGATGAAAGTGCTTCCAAGTTATCTACCAAGTACCAACTTTAGCATCAATTAGTCCTAGACATAGAAGAATAGGCTCTAAGAGAAGGACAATAAAGCTTCTCTAGTTCACGATAATGAATGGCTGAAAACAAATGACAACAGAATGCTATAGCTGCCATCTCAGTGACATGACAAAGGGGTTCATCAATTGACTGGAAAGGTACAATGCTGAAAAGTGGAAACTTTCAAAGTTACCACTTAGCCGACCGTCAACTAACTTAATTAAGTCGGCCAAGGCCCCCTTCCTCAGTGTGGTTTTTGTTAGACAAACTGAAAAACACCATCCTTTTAACAAGGGCTGTCCTTGACACCACCATACATACATTCAACCACCCTCCCATACCTGAAGGGCTCAACTATTATTACCGCAACACCAAGCCACAGTGTCAACAAAGAAATAAAAAATGCAGTTTTAATTGCTCTATGCTGAACCAAAGAAAGTTTAAATTGTGGGAGTTCAAAAACTGATGGACTTAAGAGACCAACTGGCAGAAAAATGCTAGGAATATCAAACACCCAGTATCATGGCAGTAGCAGCAGACAAATGACCTATAGAAATCACATCATTATTCATAACAAAAGCATGGCGACGATTGCTGTGATAGAGATAAAAGTAAAATTCAACTCAAGACAAAAACATCAGAAACCTACAGCTTCATTATCCTACACAAGCAAACCAGGCTATATAATACAAAGGAACAATGTCAGGATTCCCAAAAAAACATGAAGGTATGGTGAACATCATAGTAGAACTTGGCTACAATTGCCTTTAATGGTTAGAAAATGTCACCTCATTGCAGCACCAATAATCATTGGGAAAGCACTGAGTTGAAAAGCCCTGCGACGCCCTACTCCATCAGCTATCCAACCACTCAGTAAAGATCCAACAAAGGCACCTCCCAGGCATGTACTGACAACCAAACCTTCATCAAACATTCAAGGGTAAAGCACGTTAAATGAACTCAATTAACGAATTGAAGTTGAATAATGAGATACTCGCAGCATGACACCTTCTGATAATGTATTCCCATTGAAACCCAGATCCACAGAAATGATTTCCAATGGTTCATTTACTACTCTGCAGAAAACAGCAAGATATAGATAGACAACTAGTGAATGAACAAGTAACAAACAACAGCTTAACCAAACATTGACACCGAGAGTGGCAGTGATGAAATCAGTATAGATAGACAACTAACCCCATATGATAGCCAAATAGGAATGAAGTTAGAGTAGCTACTAGCACGTGCGGTAGAGAAAGCCTCCATGAAGGGTTCAAGACTTCGAAATCCTTACCACTCTGCAAAAGAGCTGAAAAAACAAACCCGGATTATGCCAACTATCGTTCTTTTTGCCATCGATTCTCCGGTCTATTCCGCCGCGTAAAACAGAAAGCATTTCCAAACAAAATTCATGTGTTGCAAAAGCAAAGCTACAGGCAGCCAAATAACAACAGATTACCTGAATTATCCTCCATGTCAATAAGATTGGAGTCATCTTTAACCGACACTCGCTTGTACGGTGACAAAACTTCACGTTTTCGATCCCACATACTGAACCACTGCAAGTCCTCACAAGCAATTCCCTAACATGGATAGTTTTACAATGATATTTGCTTCACATCATCGTCTAAATAATTAAACCTCATTCTTAACCCAGCTACCTTCCAGTATTAAGTTAATGCCGTATTTGCGAGTTAAAATTCCATTATTCCATCAGCATCAAGGTTTATCAAGTTTGATTTCACATTTTACATAAACAGACATTCATTACGGAATCAAACTCCAACTTGGAGGACTAATAAACAGAAAACATCAATTCTGTTGATCTAAAACCAAATCTATTCATCTTCAAGCTATAAAACTAAACGCGCAGTCTTACGAAACAAAATCAAACAAAAAATAAAAATTACCGAGTAAAATCGAAATGGAGGAAATCTACTGTAATCTCACTCAAAGATGCATCGTAATCGGAATATCAAGAACTTGAAAGCAGATCTGAAGGCGGAAACTCGCGAGATTCTTGTTAGCCAACCTTGTAGAAACGCTATAATTTTGGCTACACGAAACGAAAGAGAAAATGTAGCGCCGATTGCAGAATATATAGAATCGCAGTTGGTAATGGCGGAGGCTTGGATTTTACTCTGAGTGATGATGATTGATCGGCACGCCATGAAAAACAGAGCAACAATTACTTTTTGTGGAGGCTTGTAGAATCGCACTCCACCAACTGACACGACTACTAAGTTAATTTTATTAAATTATTACTATTTTTTTAAGAGAATACCTCTTAAACCTTTGTATTTGTTTCTCTAATAATATTATAAAGTAATATTTATCCACTTGGGGTATGCACCTTTTTTTTTTTTGGAGTAAATATATCGAGGGAGACAGACTAACAAATCCTAATAGAGGATACTCTTAAATAATATAAAAGTCCAATACTGATTTTCAAGCTCAAATTTATGACGTTGAAATTGGTTAATATCAATCAAGAAAACCTATAACCGTAGAGTTGAAATAGATGATTTATGGGCTCGAACCTATACATCTTTTTTTCTTTTGAGAATCTCAAACCTATGCATCTTGAACATACCTTCCCACACATATGAAAATAATATTGTGTGACATAAGTAATATATCATGATTCAAAGCATTTTTTTTGTATATATATATATATATATATATATATATTTTTTTTTTTTTTTTTTAAATTCATTTTATATGTACCTATGTGGCGCATTATTATCCTCATACATGTTCGTAAGTATATATAATATGTATAATTGATAGATTGTAAATTTGATTTCAAAATATTCATATATATACATTTAGTAGGTTCGAATCAACCACTATATTTGTGGTCGAAAAAAAGAGAAATATTTAAGTACTTTTTAGGAAGTATTTGATACATACTTTCCACAAATTGCTAAGATAATAATAAGTGTTTAGTACATAGCAAATCATAAATTTTTTTAATATATTTTTATGTAATTATATGACATATTAATGGACTTACAAATGGCAAAAAATTATATATTAAATACTTCTTAGGAAGTATTCAAATTTTACTAAAAAAAAGTAAGGAATAATATTATGTTCTTTCATAAAAAGAGAATAATTATGATTCTTTGACATTTTCATAAAAGTATATATTCTTTGATGTAGAAAAGTTATTAGAATGTTAAATAAAAAGTTAGAACTTATGTAATTCAAAATATCGATCCAAGTACCTTGGACAATATTTCGTCCAACTCTAATATAAATGAATTTTAAAATGGAAATAAAATATAATTTTTTTTTATAACTTTTTTTTAGAATAATTTTTTATAATTTACCTTTAAAATACACACACACACACACATATATATATATATATAAACATTTTTAGTTCTTAAATTTTGGAATAAGTTACCTTTTAAAAATAAACACTTACATTTGAAAATTGGTGAACTTTCTTTTTATTTAGAGTTTTTTTTAGTACAAATTGGGAGAATGAAGATTACAAATATCGATTTCAGGGATCGAATCCATGACTGTAGAGTGAAAATAGATTAATACCAAATCAGATAATAAATGTCGCCACCGACCTATTCAATGTTTTTTTTTTTTTTTTTTGAGTTCAAGACTTAAAAAAAATGTTCAGTTAAAATGTTAAACAATTCTATATATATATATATATATATTATATAAAGGAAATCAATATATATAAAGAAAACATTAAAAATGTTACATTAATTTCATGAACAGTGAAATTTTGTTATATAGTGTGCAGGCAAAATCAGCGGTGATGGAAACTCCTGCTGTCAGGCACACAAAAAAAGTAGTGATTACATTAAATTTGTAGTCACGTGTGGACGTCTAACACGTTGTCCGGTTTTAACATTTTTTTATGTGCTCAAATATATGTCGTGCGGCATGGAGAAGATGACACGTGTACTCTACAATCCTAAACTTCCAATCTCCGGTTGAATAGATGGTAAATGGGATAAATTACAAGATTGATAATTGGCCAAAAAAAA
>JBBMKA010006069.1:0-10707 GCA_037833695.1 Sechiopsis laciniata | reverse complement strand
AATTGTAAGAAAACCCCCAAATGGAGCTTATATATGGCTCCTACACATCTCTCTCATGGTTAGGTAAAACTAACTCTCTAATTAACCCAAGTTACATTTAACTCATCTAGGGATAATTAATGATGTGTAATTCACCTATTACAAATCTGATGTTATTTAATAATAATTATTTTGTGTTTCACGTCAAAAATATCTATTTAGAAACGTGATGAATAAACAAAAGTATTATTAGATAACAATAGATTTGATCTAAGAATTAATTAGCTATAAGAAGAATTCCAAATAGATTGGATGCTTCATTATATTTTAAAAAAACATATGTATGTGTGTGAGACCTAAACTAAAAATGATTTAACTTCAATGGAGATAAAAAAATTTTAAAAAAAATTTTTTTTTAAAAGGAGCAAAGAAAGAAATAAAAATCATTTAATAATATAATAATCATAGAATTAAATTTTGAATAATGTTATTGATTTTAGTAACAACCGTATGAATATTTGAACATAACTTCAAGAGCAGAATATATAGCCAATAATTACAGTTGCTTAGCAGTATTAATGTATAGTATTTAATGATCAAGAGATGAATCCATCCACCTTCAATTATTATAATCTCAATAAAAAAAAAAATTGTACAAACTTTTTACCATTCATAAAAATAATCTTGTGATATATGAATAATGAACGTATATAAAAATGTATAAAAAAAATCGTGATTTGATTACTAAAAAATGATAAATTTAAAATATGATACATTATTATTCTTATAAATGATTGAAAAAGTAATGTATAAGAAATTGGCTAAGTTTTGCTCGTCAAAGTTGGCAGTCATATGGAAGAAGTCTGCATGCCTTTTTAGGCATGTGATGGGTCATCCAAATATGGCAATGGTGAAATTAACTAGATGTAATGGTTTAAGTTTTAATACTGTCTAAGAACTATCTAACCATGGTTAAGACTTAGCCAACTATATTATTAATTTTTTATATATATTTTTTAAAAACATATATTAAATTTTATATAGTCAAAATTGTCATGTGGGTTGCATCCTAGGGCTCACAAAATAGACAAGGAAACAGAAGAATTAACACACATGGGTTTATGGGCATTAAACTACAATAAACTTGGCTTCAAACAAAAACTACAATAAACATTTTTTAAATAACAATAATAAACTATGATAAATCGCTTGGTTGGAGTTTGTTTATTGGTTTCTTACTGGCAAGAGAATGGGAATTGGAGATATTCAAATCTACAGAAAAAAAAAAAAAAAAACACTTAATGATCTCCAGATATTATTTGTTTAATACTAACTTCATTTGTTTTTATTATTATTATTATTTTTTTAATTCCACTACCATTTTGGATGGAAGATTAGAACCCTAATCTCTAATTCATGGGCACATACTAACTGTGAAGTGGAAATAAATTAATACCAAATCAGATAATCAATCGCACCACCGATCTATTTGATACTGTTACACGTTTTATTTGTAATTACTAAATAATATCTTTTCATTTTTTGAGATTAATGAACAAAATTTTAATTACCCATCACTTTTGATGCCCATAGATATATTCTAACTCTTGTACTTATTATCTATATCTTTAAAAATCATAGTTGTGCTTTTTTTTTTTTTTTTTTTAATCTGGAGGCTTGAGGGCAGCTTTTGGATTCTTAGTTATAAAACATATATTTAATGGTCTTTTTTTTTATTTGTAGGACCTAAACTAACCCTATTTCTATAATTGTAAAATCTCAAAAAAAAATATATATATATATATATATATATATATATATATGTTCATGTTGAGCATAAACATTCATATATGTTTCAAACTGAACTTTTATTAATAGTGAAATATGAAATATTACAAGATTAGAATACATTCTTGGTAGTATTATAAGTTGGATGTCCTAAACAATTGTGTCATTCAATCTTAGACGTAACGTATTAGAAGAATTTGAAGCTCAAAAGTTAGTATTGAGTGCATGTAAAGCAGAAGCAAATTTCAACAATTTTGTTCTCGTTGGATAACCATTTGATTTTTTGTTTTTGGTTTTTGAAATTTAAGCTTATTCTTACTAAAATTTCTTATAATGTATTCCACATTTCCTACAATGTATCTATATTTTCTTAAGAAAGTATATGAATGATAACCAATTTTCAAAACACAAAAACAAACTTTTGGAAGCTACTTTTTTTTTTTCCAAATTTTGGTTTGGTTTCTACAGAAATAGGTAAGATGTAAATATCCAAGTAAGAAAAAACATATGGCAAGATAATTGTTGTAGGCTTAAATTTCAAAAACCAAATGATTATCAAATGGGGCCTTCGATTTTAGAGAAGACCGATCAAAGTAGACTTTGTCCAATGAAAAATAGTTCAACCCATCAACTAACTTCTCTTGTAGATAAACTCTACCATTAATTCGATCTTTCACAAAAACATGATTGAAATTCAACACATCATTGGAACCAACAAAATGATTAACACTAGTGAGGTTATTGGTAATTTTAGACACATGAAGAATTTTTTTTAATTAAAAACACAGATGAACATGATAACATATTAGAATTAACTAAAGAAGAACTAATATGTATCACAGTGAAACCTGATCCATTGCCAACATCCAACTTAATTATCCCCTTGATAAGTTGAGGGGATTTTCATATTTGAAAAATTATTAGTCACATGGTTCTTAGCTCCAAATCAAGATACCATTGTCCATCATGATTAAAGATCATGTTCTACAAGAAAATAACTCAGTCGAGTAGAATGCCCATTTTAACCAAAGGAACTACCATAATTTGTATTAGGACCATAAAAAGATTTCTCGAAACAAAAATGGTATTTTACTGCAGTATGGCAAAACTTCTAACATAACTTACATTTGAGGTTTACTATTTGTGTAAGATCCATAAAAGGATTATAATAATAATGGAAAGAAATAAAATAAATAATAACTCCAATTTAATAGTGTAGTGTGGAAGGGAGAAGATGGGGATCGTTCCCAACTACTCACTACGACAATATCCAATGTGGGAAGCTTATTGAATCATCATTGTTGGGTATTCTCACTCTTGCACATCAAATGACACTTTGACAATTAAGCAGGAATTCATAACTCACTCAGGATCCAAATCAACTCTACAAATGATAATCCTAGTGAAATATTCATCTCAGTCTTTAACGAAATTACTTAGCCATATCAAATATTTATGGTCCAGTCTTATGCAAACTATTTGCAAAGATACCTCATTCATAAGTAACTACATGAACGACTCGGATCTGGTCATTTATAACACTTGCAAAGTGAGTTATATTAACAGTGTTACCAGGACGAGGCGTCCAACCTTTGTCCATATATTATAGACTACTTTATGTTATTGACTGAAATAAAGATGCACGGTTATGTCCACTACATATTATTCAAGTTCTCATTTAATAATCCTAATTTTTCTTATTTAATGAATAATTATGTGTGCAATTATGATTAAATCTCATTCTAATTAATGAATAATATTAATTAGGGGACTTTAGGGCAAATTCCCAATAAAAAGAAAAAATCGAGTGTCTTTGAGATCTGAAAGTGGCTTCTCACCTTTCCTTTGTAAACTCTTTAAATTTGCTTCAGGAATTGGATGAAATCAAAGCCATCATCAAATCAAGGAGTGGCAAGCACCTACCAAGGTGAGTGAGCTAAGATTATTTCTAGAAGAAAATTTGGAGTTAGACTTTCCAAATCTCTGGAGCTGTTTCACACTCAAGCATTCTCAGATGGCAAAGAATTGTACATGGACCTGAGAAGCCAAACTGTCATTAGATTATCTTGGCTCATTCATTATATCAAATGCCAAGTTTACCCTTTGATTTTTCAGATGACTCTGCAGAATTTAGAGAAGGAAGGTATTTATGTGGAACCTCAACATTTTCCTTTATATATTTACTAAAGTTGCTCATGCCCCCTCAAACTATTGTAACTCATAGTTTCCATAATAGAAAGTGTTCTTCATCTAATTTCACACTTGTGATATTGTTTCAAAGATTCCTCATTTTTGGATTTGAAAGAGCTTCTTGTCTAGGGAAAAGGATTCCATTCACTTTTTTCTATTCTCCATGAATCTATTAGTCAACTTACTAGACTATTGGTGTTTTGATACCAACAAAAAATTCACTCCAGAATAGCAAATTGAAATATGAGAAATAAAAAAGAAAAGTGTCTTAATTCCAATATGAAAAGTACATGAACAATAGCATTTTTATTCTTAGTAACCTTTATTACAACAGAAACAACGTTTTAACAAACTTGACTCTTTCTCTAACTCTTTCTCTCTCTTCACAATCTTCTCCATATCCCTCAACTTTCAATCATTCTCCCTGTCAAAACAAACAAATAAAATAATTAAAAATTGAGGAGGGCATTATGGTAAAACCAAAAACTATATATTCTTCCACGTAATAAGATAATTGCGGCAACAAAACTTCTAAATGTGCTCACTATCTTACAACTTTGTTCACACTTTAGATGATTGTGGATTTGATGTTACAAGTCAAGAAATGTAGAGAAGAAGAAAACAAAACAAAACAAAAACAATTTTAAAGTTTTCAATACAATAAACGTTGATTTTAACACAATTAAATTAATCGAAGTTATTCTTTCAAACTACCCTTAATACGTTCACATTCATACAAAGATATGAACTGTTAGAAATTTGGTGGCTCAATTTATGTCAACCAGTCTATCCCCGGATGTAATTTGTGGTATAATTTGGAAAAAGGAAAAAAAGAAAAATGGTTTCCAAGTATGAATAATAGAATTTGTTCTAGGTCACAATTTTTTAGTTGTTTATTTTAATTACAATACATTTAAAGGAATATTTCATTCATATAGAATTTTGGTCCCTTTTTATATTTTAATTTTATCGTTCACCATCTCTTAATTGAAAATTATTTGTTGTACCGACTGAAGACTATAAATAATATGGATTGAAGACTATAATGGTTCAAGACTATTTGAAGCATTAATTGAAGGTTATTTATGATACTGATCGAAGAGTATATGTATAGCGATTGAAGTCATTAGATGCATAAATTTTTTTTCGTATTTTTACTAATCATGCTCCAATTTTCTTCTTAAAAGATTGTAATATGTAGAATATTTTTAGTTTTCCTTATTATTATAGATGAAAAATCCCCTATGAATAAAGTAACATTTGTTAGGAAAGAGCCAAAACGTTGAGAATTCACAGATCCGTTGACCAAACCCGAACGCTGACTATACTGCCCCTCATTCACACGTGCCACTTTTACAAAAAACCGTGTCCCACAGACCTATAAAAATTTTCATCTTTTCTACTCTTTCTCACAATCTCAATCATTCAATTGCTCAATTTTTTCAAAGTTGAAATTTTGATCATATTTTCAATGAGTGCTATGGAGATCTCATCAACCAGATGGATATCTGAATGGGTAATTACCAAATTCCTTGATTCAAATGTTCTATAATAATATTTATTTTATCTTTCTTGATTTCATCTGATTAATGAAAAAATTTGTTTTCGAATATTTTTAGAAAATGGGAGATGCTCCTAATTTTACGGATGAATTCGAGATGAACCCTTTTGACTTTTCGTTCGAGGAGTTCAAATTTGAGCAGACTGGCCGGAATTATGAGTCCTATGGGTCGCCCGCGAAGCCGTTGAAGGCGGAGGACGGCTGCGCAAAATGTCAAATATTAGCTCCTCCTAAGGCTGAATATTCTTCATCATCCTCTTCCCATATAATTAATTTTGAAAATTCAAGCTGTAAATCCTTGATTACTAAAAATTTGAATAATCCATACATTTCTAGTGGATCTTGTGGATTAGGAATTAAAAAGGGCAGTGGTTTGGTTAATAAAAATCCATTGCATGCTCGAGAACATGTCATAGCTGAGCGAAAGCGAAGAGAGAAGCTTAGCCAACGATTCATTGCTCTTTCGGCTCTTATCCCTGGCCTCAACAAGGTAAATTACTCAAACTTGACCTAAAAAATTTACCCTTTTTTTATGTATGAGAAATTTCAATTTTTATAATGTATTAGGTCACATTAGAAAGAAAAATTTAAAGGGTGTAATTAGAGTAGTCATGGAGTGAGTCAAAAGGGTCTTTGAGAACTAAGAAACGATGGGTTTAATCCATAATTGCTACTTACTGAAAAATTAATTTCATGCTGGTGTTTTTTTTACATCTAAATATTGGAAGATTGGACACTATATCTCGTGATAATAGTTAAAGTGCCGCAAGTTGGCTTAGAGTCACGGATATAAAAAAAATAGGTGTACTTTAAGGAAAATTGTGCAAACCACCTTTAAGAAAGTTTAGAAGGCTAATTGGAAGAAAGTTTAAGAGGCTGATTGTGAGATTTAAGAAAGTTTAGGACCCTAATGCAACATAAATACAAAAGTTTAATTCATCAAATTAAAAGATAAGTATTAAAATTTGAGAGCTGATTTATAAAATTAAAGTTAAATTCCATAATTTATGGGTAGTTTGTGAAGTCTTTTTCTAGATTTAAAAACTTCCAAATTTATGCATATCATAGGTTTTGAACTTCAATTTGTGCCTATTAAGTCTGACTTCATTAAAATTTTCATAAAATTTGTATACCTATTAGATTTAAAAATTGAGCACACTTTTAGAAGTTTTAAAATCTATGGACTATAGAACTATCAAACACCATGAAAGTTTACTTTTAATTTGACCTATTAATTTGACCTATTATTTTTTCATTCACAGATAGATAAAGCTTCAATCTTGAGCGGAGCCGTAAGACACGTAAAAGAACTTCAAGAGCATTTGAAAGTGGTGGAAGAACAACAAGCATTATCCAAAATGTTGTCGCCTACTTATGTGAAGAGGACCAGCCAAGGTTCCTCTTCCTCCGATGATGACACGTCATCATCGGACGACAACAATTTAATTTCCAGCCGACCGGTTCCCGAAATAGAAGCAAGAATCTCAAACCAGGATGTTCTTATAAGAATCCACTGTCACAAACGCAAAGGTTGTCTCTCTTTTTTGCTCAGCAAAATTGAGAATCTTAATCTCACAATCCTCAACAGTACTGCCTTGCCATTTTCCCATTCTATGCTCGATATTACCATTGTCGCTCAGGTAGCTAATTTTATTATCACGGTTTTCATTTGGGAAACTTTTAGTCAAATTCAAAAACTAATTACAAACTTTTAAAAAAATTAGCAACTATAGATATTGATATTAACATGAATACTTTATTAATAATATGTAATACTATATTAATGAGTATTTATAATACAGTATTAAAATCGTTTCAAAAAGAAAAATACAGTATTAAAATGTATTAATGACTATGAATGTAAAATATTTTAAAATTTGTTTATATTTGTAATTATTTTGTGAGATAAGTCTATCCAATATAATTTTTCTTTTTTTTTTTGTTGAATTATATTAAATCACCGAACCCAAAAAAATTATGGGGAGGTAAATGACGCCAAACACTTGAATCTGATACCGTGTTAGATTATCAATCTACCTAGAGATTTAAGTTGATGACCATGTTAGATTATCAATCAACCAACATTTTTATTTATTAAGATTTAAATTGATAGATAAATGTTTTTATTTGTTTAATGCAGGTGGGTGTTGGTTTTGGTATGACAGTGGAGGATGTTGTGAAGAATCTAAGACAGGCTTTGTTGGATTTCAACTAAAACTTTATAAAAATACAAGCTTTTACTTTAATATTTTTAAGATTAAGTCTTCTTTTTCTTCCCCTTTTTCCCCCTTAATTGAGAGACAATAAAATGGCCTGTAGTGTAATAAAATTTAACACCCAGTTGAGAGGGGTAACTTTTCTTTAGAGGTTTTTACTTTTCTGTGTATTACCTCTTTGTTCTCTTTTTTTACCTCTTTAAAATTGGTCCTTTTGCTTCTGTACTTTTGCAGGCTTGTTTCTCTTCTTTCTAGGGCTTAGGTTTTGTTTTTTGGAGGGCTCTTGTGTTTGTAATGCTCTTTTGTTCATCTTGGATTTTTTTTTTATTCTAATATTTACTCTCTTAGTGCATTATTTAATTATTTATTTATTTTACTTCTAATTAAGATAAAATGTGTATACGTGTGTGAGTTATATTAGCTTTGATTATTTTGGATGTGACATCTTATCCACTGATAATTTAAAAAATAAAAACAAGGCCCATATTTAGGATTGAGGAGAGCATGGGTGTATGTGTGTTCATATGAAATGGGAACGTATTCGTGCAGAAATGAATGTTGCAGTTGGAAACATATGGGAAAGATATAGTTGTTGATTTCAATATTTAAATATTGAAATAATTAAATTTGTATCTTATCTTTTTCTTTTTTTAAATCTAATTATTCGATGATTTTTTTTCTTCGTGAGAATCTCTATGTAAGTTCAACAATGAAAGGGTGGGCACAATAATTGAGAGTGAGGGATAGAACTCATGACTTCTTGGTTTATGGGTATACATTAATGTCGCTTAGTTATTGTTTTCATTAATTTTTTTCTAAACAGTTCAACACTGAACCTAGTAATCATGTCGTGATTAGACTGTCTTGGCGCATCCAATGCTCATATGTCGGATTCTCAACTTCTTCGTCTCCATTTCCATCGACGGATTTGACGAATTTCCACCAAAAATGAATTCACGAATCTTTATCAAAGTATTTGAATAGTCTTATTAGAGAATATGGGGTTCCACCTCAAAACAAATTGGCAATAAGGGGAGTAACTCATATCTCTTATAAATGCTTGTAGGGCTCCCCCATTTGTGAGATCTTAACAATTCTAGAGGTTGTCGAGACCTGCAACTTGGAAAGTTCTCTTCATCTAACTTCACTTTGTTAAATTTACTGCCCAGGATCACGATCTTCGTGGATTGAATCCTATCGATTAAGTTGGACGAACTTTTTTCATTCGTAGACTCCATATTAGCGCAAAAAAGAAACAAAAACTCTGTTACCAATCACAACATTTGAGATAATGGAATGCAATCAATTTAAATCCTAATTCTGATATTCCAATGAATCTGTTTCAAATCTTTATCACACGGTATGGGAATTTCGTGATTGTTAGCTACTATTGATGGAATAGGATGGACCCTACTTGATTGATACCTTATATGGGGATAAACTCCGTTGGAAAGTATGCTATTGCAAAGTTAACATAAAGTTCCTTATAACTAAACTAGTTCCAGGCGGTCGAGCTTTTTTGTGACATTTCCCGTTTTCCAAAGAGGTTAGCGATATTGTTGGGAATCTAATGTTAAAAGTTCACCACTAGCCCATTCAAGGTTAGTCCATTAATTATAGGAGCCCATCAAGAAAAGTATTAATTAGCTCATTTAGAGTAGAGCCCATAGTCTAGAAGTTTCTTAGAAAATTATGGAAGTGTTTAGAATTTTAAATTTATGTGGACATTTCCTAGAAAGTGTAAAATATTTATATATTTTTAGGAACACTCTAGACAAATGTGTGGTCCACATTGTCTAGTCTATACTATAAATACCCCACCACCCCACCATATTTTGTATCCAAGAAAAAACAAGTGTTGTAGTGTCCTACAAAGTGTCTTAGAGTGATTTTGTAGTGTGAGTCTTAAACATTTGTCTTGTAATCTCTTCGTGGTCATAATAAAAAAGAGCTGGTGTTTCCCACAAAAGAGTTGTGTGTTCAACAATGTGGTATCAGAGCTAGGTTATGATAGGTTGTCAGATCTCGTAAAATTCTTAGTATGCTCTGTGGTTGCAGCTCGGACTGATCTTCCACATCAGAAACGATTTCTTGAGATTGTTAGTGAGTAAGTTTCTTCGTGCCGTGAGTAGTCTGTGACTCTGCAAGTTTTGTGTCGAAAACTAGCTTGTTTGGTATTACTGAGGTACTGCCAACACGATGGATGATCTCCAAGTCGTCAAAGGAATCAAGAAACTCAACAACAACAACTACAACACGTGGGCAACATGCATGATGTCTTACTTACAAGGACAAGACCTATGGGAGGTCGTTGGCGGGAGCGAAACTATGCTGCCAGAAGAGGATGCTAATGGCACCTTGCAAAAATGAAAAATCAAAGCAGGCAAAGCAATGTTTGCCTTGAAGACCACCGTCGAAGAAGAGATGCTGGAGCACATTCGGGACAACAAAATACCGAAAGAAGCATGGGACACGTTTGTAATGCTATTCTCAAAGAAGAATGATACGAGGCTACAACTTCTAGAGAGTGAGTTATTATCAATCTCACAACGTGACATGACGATTGCTCAGTACTTCCATAACGTCAAGTCGATCTGTCGGGAGATTACTGAACTAGATCCAAAGTTTGTCATCGTAGAAGCTCGGATGAAGAGGATCATCATCCACAGATTGCGACCAGAATATAGAAGCTTCGTCATTGCTGTACAAGGATGGCCTACTCAAAGATCACTTGTAGAGTTCCAAAATTTGCTAGCCAGTCAAGAAGCCATGGCTATGCAAATGAAAGGCATCGCGCTAAAAAGTGAAGAAGAAGCACTCTACACAAGAAAAAGCTGGAGCAAATTTAAGCAACCATCCAAGGGTGGAAATGCTGATAAAGGAAAAAGTCGTCAAAGAACCACACAACCTTGGAGAGCTCATAAGAACGAAAATAAGAGTTCTCAAGGAAAGAGGTTCGAAGGAAATTGCTAT
>JBBMKA010006068.1:0-10708 GCA_037833695.1 Sechiopsis laciniata | reverse complement strand
AAATAAATTGAAATAGTAAATTCAAAAACGAAATAAATTAAATAATTTGGAAAAGTTGTATTTGGCATGAAAATTGTAATGGAGGTTTGTTCACATCATCATCTTCATTAGGGATATTTTGCTATCAGTGGGTAGCTAATCGATGTATACTTAGTATAAAATTGCAGCATCATACAATCTAATCACCCACATTCCTAACATGCATTCTACATACGAAATTTCACCCAATGCTTTAAACTAAGGAAACAATCTGGAAGAAAATATAAACTCAAAATGCTAAAATATTATTGCGAAATTTTCTAAGGCTACAACTACTCCTACTACAAAAAATAAAAAATAAATAAAATAATGAAATGGTGCGATTGTTGTAGATGGGCAGTCTCCATTGTCAATGTATTCCACGAACACCTTTCAATTGTCCTCCTCGACGACGGATTCCTCCAGGTGAAGTGACTTATGGCCAACCGACCAGATGCTTCATTCTGGCCTCTTGTACTCCTTAAATAGCGCTGAATTACGTGGCGAGTAAGTTTTGATGATTCTGGAATGTCTACATCAATGCTTGATTTCTTGATTTATGTTGGGATTAAATGCTAATTGATTCTATGTTCTTTCCTTGTTGCGTGATTCCTTGAACACGGTTATATCGCTTTTATCTCCTCTGTTCGCATTCAGTAAAAGGTTCTATCTCCAACATCTTAGTTTTACACCCCTACATTGTATAAATGTACATTAGCACAATTTATACTTTCTTTCATGCTAAAAACACAATGCTAACCTTTCTAATGCTTAATAGGGGATCTGTGCGACTTTCAATGGTTTTACACGCATTTTTGCTCTTAACTATTTAATTATTCCCCCCAAACCTTAGAAAAATGTTGAATATAGTAACCTAATTTATGCTCTATTTGAGAGCAATCAAACCCTTAAACTTGAATAATTGCTCGTCCCGAGTAATACGTGGTCTACCTATTAGCATTTTGTTTTCTAAATCTTTTTTCCCTCTTAAGCTCAACTCTAGAAGGTCTTATCGCATCCTTTATAACCTTGATATAAAACTGCCTTCTCTCTTCAGTTTTTAAACTTTCCCAAAGATTTAGGTTCGCTTCAAATTCCTCCTTATCGTGACTGACAGATTGTTCCTCATTATAATAGTTTTCTATTACTCGATCTATTGTACTCAACCACTTCTACAACTAAGATTGCCTAACACAATGTGTCAAGGCCGCTATTTAGGTCATCAGATCCCTCAAGGATTTTCGCTTTTGTTTTATGTATTTCTTTTGGGTTGCACTCATATCTACAATTCTGTAGTTCTTAGGATGATTTACTTGAGTATAAAATATTTCATCTAATAAAATGGAATTTCCAAGCTTGCGCTTTTGATAGACAGCGAAATACTCCGAGAATTGCTACAACTATTCGCTCTTTTTTGCTTTTAATTTGCCCTGAATGTGTTGATTTTTATTTTGCACATTTTTTTACTCAAGTTGACTTTTAACTTTTTCTCTCTTTTATACACTCCTCGGGGTTGCCCTCACCCTCAAACTTAAAGTCTTCATTGTCCTCAATGAAGGTGCAGCCTAGTTCCCCCAAACTTAATAATTTTCATCGTCGAAATACTCTATTTCAAGTTCTAGGACTTCCTCATAACTTTTGATTCTTTCTGTCATGCACGATAAGGACTACTTTGTTGCTAGGTTTGATTCTAAGGGAATTTAAGAATTCTTTTAAGAAAAAGCGAATTTCATGCCAAAAATCTAAAATTACAACAATAATGTTGGTGCTGGTCTTTAAAAGATAAAAATTTTGACTTCCCATTCAAAGGTTAAATTAAAAGATAGAAACAAAATTACATCCTAAATGAAATCAAACAAAATGAAGCGCATGCGTTGATAAAAGGTAAGTAATTGTTAGGAAAAGGAAAAGTTAAGAGAGCGAGCGTCTGGTTTAGTCATTGGCAAGAAACTTGTTTGTGCAATATGATTTATAAGTGGTGGTGTTCCGAAATTATAAGAGGGTTTCACCTGAGTTTTCTCTCTTGAGCTTTTATGGAGGTAAGTAGCTAGAGTTTAATGAACTTATACTCATTTATGTATTGAATGATGGAGTGAAATCTAAGGATGCTTAGATTAACTTTAATTATGTAAAGATATATCAGGTTCTATTTGTAAGTGAGTATGTTGTGAAATGAGTGAGTTCACGATTATGGTTTTTGTAGTTTATGATGATAGCATGATGTTGAACGTTCGTGTGTGATTGTTGGGTGGTATAATAAGAGATGTGGATTAATTTATTAAGAATCTTATGAATTGTCACCTAAGAGTATGGCTTGGGATCTATGTTAAATTTATCAAGATAGTTACTCCTGAAGCTTGAGAAGTTGTTTTGTTTGTACATTATAATGGGTACTAAGTTAGTGGAATCGGGGGTATAGCAAGACCTAAATGAGTTAGCCTTAACTTACCTTGTGTACTTTTAATTATAACTCTGCAAGTGGAGATTGAGCATTTAAAGGGTAAGACTAGACGACTTACCTTAGGCCTAAAGATTTTACCCATAGTTTAGAAGGCATAGCTTGAATCTAGTTAAAAGACATGGTCATAAGTTGTTCTAACAAGTTCTAGTTGTGTTGTTTGGTCGAGATTGTAAAAACACCCTGTGACGTAGAGTGTTCATAAACTTATGACCAGTGGGTAGCCTCTTAACTCGACTTATATGGAGACTGAGAGGGGAAGAAATGGATGAGGAAGTAGATTCAAGCTTGAATTCAAGTAGGTCAAGAAGCCTTAATAGGAACGAGAGTGCATTACTAGTCATAAGATGTGACTTAAGTAACTTACGACTCGTGAAGTTAAAGTAAAGAAAAAGGTGTGTTCTTGGAAGTGCCTCAGGTCTAGTTACAGCAGATGCATGAGATCATCGGGGCCAGAAGGGGTCGAGTTTGCATCTTAAGGCATGTTCAAACAAGATATGAGTTCAAGGGCTTGTAGGAAGCGTGTTAGTTTAGAGGAGACTAATTACTGTCTTTATCTACTCATCACGTTTTGGTGTAGGGTTGTGATAGCTCTCAAATAGAGCACATTTTAGGCTATTATAATTTACATTATTCTAAGGATTAAAGGAAATAAGCTGGCGAAAATAGTAAATTGCGAGTAAAAAATCAATGGAAGTTGCATTCATTCATAATTTAGCATCACGAGCGCAGCTTCACGATTTAAGTACAAATATTGAATAAAATGCGCTAAAATTTTATGCAAGCAGGAATACGCAGAATGTTTATGCGAGAAGGACAAATCAATGCGAATGGAGACCTACTTAGTGGAATGGCACATTTTCAAGGAAGTCGTGTTCGACGAATCACACCAACAAGGAAACAAACAGAGAATCAATCAAGCAATTAAGAGAGCGTCAATCAAAGAAATCCCTACAGAAATCAAGAGATCCTGCATTAATAAAGATTTTCCAGCTCACCTCAACTTGTTGACCAAGTAATTCATCTCTATAAATAGCAAGAGGGAAGCCAAGGTTCGGTGAGTTGGTCGGTTGGTCAAATGTCAATCTCAAGGAAAAGCATCTAGTGGTGTTCGGGGGAGCCAATGACAAGGAGACTGTACACTTTACAACTGCACCAATTCTAACTTTTATTTTTTTTCTTAGGAGTAGTTATAGCTGTGAACATTTAGTAGTGGTAATAAAATTGGCTGATTTTTTCTTTCTACTTGTGTTTATTGCCGTGTTGCATTACAGGAGTTTTTTGTGAGGATTCATTTATAGAAGCATGTTAGGAGTGTAGGTTATTATGTTTTACACTGTTGTATTTTTATTTAATATACCTGCGTCGATTAGCTACTTACGCATGTAGCCTACAACGAGTTTGAAAGAAAAAACTGCATGATGATCCAGTATGCTATGTTAGGATTGGGTGAAAAGCTTTTCACCATTCGAAGTGTTAGAAATAACCTTACTAACGCTTTCATCGCCCTGAGTTAGTATGGAGATCGCAACGGAAGCTAGGTCATAAATCATTAAGTGCGGAAGTACTTATTAGGATAAGGAAGCATGAAACTTGTCAACAAGTCCCGCACCCTTAATATGTTCTATAGCTGTCTTCTTATCACTACTCATTGCATTCACGTTTACTTATTGTTAGCATCCATGTGTAATCACTGTTAGCATCTATAATCAAAACACACAACAACTTCAAACCCATTCTTAAATTTATTTGCATAACTCTCACATTAATAGTATTAGTTCTAGACATCAATCCCTATGGAAAATGATAAAATATAAATACTTATCACTTGTTGAATTCTGACTATGTATACTTGCGCGTAAGCGATTCTGAGTCACACTTAGCAATAGGTTATGCTCTAAGTTAATTGTTGTACAACATTAGCACCCAGAACGCCAGTCAAGTTTTTGGCGCCATTGGCGGGGATTGATTAATTAGAATTAGTATTATTAAGGTAAGAGTAGTTTTTATCGATTTAAAGGTTGAATACTTGTATTTTAGGGGAACCGAGATTCAAGGAAATAAAACCAACAGGGAAAGAAGTCCTAATCACATTACCACAAGCACGAGCATCAAAATGGCGTTTCATCACTCTGCGAGTCAGCAATGGAGCAACAACTAATCCATAGCAAATATGTTTTTATCAGCAACAAGGCTATGCGGAAGAGACTTGCACGACAAATTTCTATTCAACGTATCCTAACTGAGAACAACAGTCGTAGTTTGGGGGAGATCTTAACAGATTTTTTTAGCATCAATTTAGTCTACCTAGAGATCACACCAACATGAGTCATACATGGAAGGCTAGGAGTCATGAACCTAGGGGTCCGATGTACAATCATTTATTATTTCTGGAAGACATTACCATAGAAGAGGAAGAGCAGCTACGATGGAAGCAATGGATGAGGGACAAGGTATCATACCAGAACCTCAACACCACAATCAAGAGCACATACAATCTCTTAATGCAATCACAAAAGAAAGCGCTACCAGCAACGTAAGAGTAGAAGAGACATATTTAAGGCTGACGTACTTAATGAGGCATCAGCAGTGGATTTTTTTGGTGAGACTGAACTCTAGTGGGAAGATTTTTAGCTAGACATGATTGAACGAGGTAAAGAGGTCGAGGCATTGCAGTGGGCAGCAGGAGACGTTTTCAACAGCAAGAGGAAGCTTGGGCAAGGTTCGCCACCCTGGCCACTTCGGAGGCTGATATCATAGAATGCGTTGTGGAAGAAAGCGAAGAAGGTTCCAATGATAATATTGAACAAGTTCTGAGTTATGAAAGCCAAAGCGAGGATGAACATTCTCAAACAGTTAGCATGGTGAGTAATGAACCTGTCGAGCCAATTATCAGGATCCTGCATCAAACCAACAGAGGAGATGCAGAGTTAACTAATCCGCAGGAAAATAATGTTAGCGAGCTAAACCATGGGCTACTCGCAATAGTACCCGCAGTTTTTACGTTATCAGCATCGAATACACAATAAAAATTGATCAGTCAAGGAAGCGATACATGAGCAATTCAATTGAGCTTCAATTTGATACTTCACACCCTATCAACATGAAAGTGGTAGGAAGTACATACATTAAGGCGCACAACGGAGAAAGGTAGGAGAAGGCTATCAAAGATGGCTACGCTCCAAAGATATATAAATGGCCCAAGCAAGGACAATTCACACTGGACGGAATTAGCACAAGGGTTCTACCTAGGTCTTGCACAGTAGCATTCCTAGAATGCGAAAATTCAGTATTTCTGATTTTGCGCAAAATTTTACAGTAATTTTAGAATAGGAAGTTTTTCCATTTATGCAATTTTCCTTTTCAGTTATTTCCTTAAAGTTTGTTTGTGTAGTTTTAAAAATATTTGGTACGATTCTAAAGAAATCTCTGCATAAAATTTAAAATTTCTTTTTATGATGATTTCATTCCTTACACATGGATTTCCGAAATCTTTTGAAAAATTTATATAAACCCTATGCAAGGAAGGATCGACCATCAAATCCTACTTTGCACCTCAAGAAACCAAAAGCTCTGTTTTCAATTCCTTCTCCTAGAACTAATGGCCTCAAGCAGTAAGACATCTGATAAAGGAAATGAGGAAGAAAGCAGAGGATATGAATATCCAGTTGTCCAAGAATCAAAACTCTACGCTACGCTTGCACGAAAAAGATTCTGGCAGGATCGAAGATGACCCGTGAAAAGTATTTCACATGCAGCATTTGTTGAAATATGCAAGTTAGGCTGGAGCAGCCTAGCACTACTACCATAGAAGTAAGGCAAGATTGGGTTCGCTAGTTCTACACAAATCTAAACAGGGAAAAGCAATTTTTCTCGCGTGTAGAAGTCTAATCATAGACTGCAGATCCGCAGCCTTGAACGAAGTTTCCAACTTCCTGCGACATTGGGATAAATTTTCAAAGGCTACTAAAGAAGCCAACTAAGAAGCAGTTGCAGGATTGCACAAAAAATATTGGGACGGAGGACGCCAAGTAGAAGAATCAATGGTCGTTTCCAATAGATGTCGTTAAACCAGAATTGCAGGACTGGATTACATTCATTAAAAATGCAGTTATTCCATCAACTAATTCGAAGATAGTCAGCAGGGAGCTGGCACTACTGCTTTATGCAATTAAGATCGAAACTTGCACAAATCTAAGTAAGATAGTGGAAGAGCAAATTCAGCGCTGGGTTTCAGCAAAACGCAGAAAGATGTTTTTTCCGCATGCTATCACTAGATTATATTTAGAGCAAGGTGTTCAACGACAAGCGATTGACATGATTTTAAAAATACACACTGAGCACATGATGGAAATGGAAAATGCGAAGTGGTAGGAAAAAAGAAAGCAATATGAGAAGTTCTTAAACGAGGATAGTTTGATAAAACAATTTAAAGAACTATTCTCCCACTTGCATGACTTTTGGGAATATGCGAATAAGAGAGCTGAAATAATATTGAAGGTGTTGGGACGAAACTGACACACATCAGTTAAAATAATAATTAACAATATGATATGATGACGTGGAATACTTGTGGTTTTGCTTAGTTGAAACCCAGGCTTCAAATAAATGAAGTGTATTGTGTGTGTGATTCCTCAAGGATGCCTAAGTGCACATAGTCCTGTTGTAGCAAGTCTTAATTCAAGTAAAGTTCATTCTCCATAGGAATTTTTTCATCCTTTCAATTCATTTTTCGAGTAAGAGTCAAATGTAAAAGTTTGTTTGATGAAATGAGTAAGTACTAACTAAGTAAGCAAAATAATAGGATGGCGAAAGTAACAATATGAGGTAAGTATCGAAATGGTTTGGGGTTTTTGATTACTTCACTTAAATGTTGAGGTTAGCGAGAACGAACAACCGACAGGTTGCCCTTGACTCTTTCGAGCTCTAGAAGTTAGCTCTCTCGAGCTCCTAGTTTGGTTCTCTCAAACTCAAACAACTATTAACGTAAACTAAGACATTAGGCGAACCTTATCTCTAAGTGTTCTTTGATTAGCAGGAAACCCTAGCAATCCTAATGTTATACATGCAATTTCGCTCTACCTCCTTCTCTCAAAGTGAAGTAAAGTTCTACACACGGTTTCTCAAACGAAATGTAAATGAAATTAAAACAGTATGCATAAAAAGTTCATTTCACTAACCCTTCGCCCAAGTGAAACACCCTATTTTCCCGTAACCTTCCGATAACATATTTAGCTACTCATACTGGTAAACATGCTTAAAATAGACAAGTAAGTGGAAAACATGCTCTTAAAGCAAAAGATTAAGTAAACAATAGAGTGCAATTGGCAAAAACAAGTAACAAGTTAAGATGAAGAAAACTTCTGAAACTTTGATAACTCTGAACGTCTCAGGTGAAACTCTAGTTACAAGCATAACTTCTACATGAAGCACGTAAATCTACCCTAGAATGCAGTAAAGAACATTTATGGCCCGACAAAATCACTCTGACGGCCCTAAACACTAAACATAAGAAAAACTTGGTCGAAAAAGAGAAAGCTCGGATAACACTAACAAAATGCCTAAGAAATTCCCAACTCTTTGAACGGAGATGCCTCTCGCCTTTTATCGATAGCTTCTACGAATGGCCTGCTCCATGATGGTCTGCTCTGCCAAAAGCCTGCTCCACTTCTGACACCCCTGCTCCACGATCCGCGTTGTCGACTACGTCAGAGCAGACACAAAGAAACGGCTGAGATTGATCGTTGCCTTTTAGATCTTTGCCACGCATCCCTTGGATGAGATGTTTTAACGACTCATCCCATCTCGCTCGTTTCTTGCTTTGCTTGGGCGACGTAGGATGGGTTTCAGGACTGCTCGCGCGGGTCTAGCCTTTGATTGGGCGAGGGCCTCCTTTTTCAATTTTGCTTTGCTTCCATGTTCACTACAACAAACAAGAAAGTATCAATTCCCTTTTTAACCCTTAAACAATTTATATACAATTTAAGCATATTTCGCTGCAACGTAGCCCCAAAAAGTATCCTAATCAGAAAACTATAGGATATTTCACTTAAACATAGTAATGGGCACATGGGGGCGAAATTCTAAACATTATCAATTAATTATAGCAAATTTTATCTAAAAATATATTAATTTAAGCTACTTTAACTCTCAATTCTTGAGACTTATCACATTCGATAACTTGCATTATTACTCATCTCGAGTAATAGCTTAACTTTCAATTAAGAACATTTGCTTTTTCCTATCTTTTCTTCGCTTCCGCGACTTATCGCTTCTCTACTTTGCTAAACCAATCAACAAATCAATTTGAGAATTCAAGAAAATTTCTAAGTAAAATTCTTCTATAACTGGACCATGTTGGGCAAAACTTTTAAATTTTCAAGAAACTCCATTTTATAATTCGCTTTAGCCCTCATTCGCACAAACCCCTTTTAGTTTAGAACTTCAACTTTTTGGTTCTTCTATCCTTTACTAATCAATTGGATTTAACTTTTCGCTTTAAGCTCTTTCGCTCCGTTTACTTGGTACATCTTATCTTTTACCGAAGTGAATACTCTCCTTTTATAGCTTGTTGGAGATTCCTCACTTACGTTTCCTACTATCGCTTGCCCAATTTTCATCAAATGTTTGATATAAAGATAGGTATGCGATATTAGAGAAATCAACAATGGAGAAATGATCTCAGAAACTTAAGCTACTAGCTCTTTGATTCACTTCGCTCTCGCATTTATTTGGGATTTTTTTTTAAAAAAAAAAATTCATGTTTTTATCCACCCATGGATTTTGGCTTGCAAATCTCACCTTTTGCTTCAGCAAAATGGCAAATATCCAATTAAGTTTTCTTCGCTGAATCACTCTTGAAGCATGTTTTAATTTATGCGCTTTTCGCGAGCACATTTATATTTTTCGCTTCGGCAAACTCCACCCCCAAACTTGGACTTTTTCCCAATGAAAACGCTCAGCACCCCCAAAATTAAAGTTTGCTAAAAGTTTAAGACTTGGGTTAATTTTAATTGAGTTCGCTCTAGCTAAAAGATTCCGCAACATTAAATTTCTAAACTTAATGAATTTACTATAACTAAGGCTTGTACAACTTACAAAATTTTGCTTTCGTCCAATTAAAGTTTTCGCTCCAGCATCGAAGGGTTATAAAATTACTTGATAAAGAAATTAACTTGAATTGCACAGAACGAAAGTTCATAAGAAGTCGTAAAGAGAACAACAGTAATTCTATGCAGAAGCGAAAGGTTGATAGTATTCTATTTAAGCATTTACAAACTTCGCTAACAAAATACAATAAATATAAAAGTAGAGTAGGCGAAAGTAAATATATAGGCATGCAACAAAATGATTAAGGGGAAAGAGTTAGAAGACAAAAACTTCCATTTCAGGTTCCTACAGATCTTCACTAGGTTGAGCTCATTGTGGAAGCACAGATTCTGGCATCTAAGGTAAGACTGGGCTTTCATCAAATTGGTTGAAGAATTCCTGCAGGACTCTATCTCGCTCTTGGCAATGCTCAAGATAAGCGTCAAACCTGGCAGTCAAGGTTTTTAGCAATTGGATCCCTTCATCACTATTGATGGAAGTTACGGGTTTACAATGTTGTTCCATCGCTGATTTGTAAAGTGATAGAATGCCATCTTTGACGTTGGTGCTTATGGTAATGTGATTGAGACTTCTTTCCCTGTTGGTTGTATTGTCTTGAATCTTGGTTCCCCTAAAATACAAGTGTTCAACCTTTTTAGCAATAAAAACTACTCTCAAATTAAAAATTCTAATTCTAAACAATCAATCTCTAGCAACTGCGCCAAAAACTTGGCTACGATTATTCGTGCGGTATAAATAAACTAATGATATATTCTAAGTATAAAACTTTATTTCTAAGTCTTCATACTTTCGAATTGCATTCTATGCAAGTATACGTAGTCGAGTGTGTAGCAAGTGATAGGTATTTATATTTATCGTTCTCCATAGGGATTGAGGTTAGAAATATACTTCTATCTTGAGAGTTATGCAAATAAAATAAAGAGTGGATTTGAAGTTGGTTTTGCGGTTGATGCTAACAGTAAGTAAATATGAATGCTAATGCAAACAAGAATTAAACGTGAATGTAATGAGTAGTGTTGAGAAAACAGTTGCAAAAGATGCTAACAATGCAGAACTAGTTATCAAGCTTCTTGCTTCCCTAATCTAAAAAGTAACTTCCGCACTTAATGATTTATGGCAGAT
>JBBMKA010006067.1:0-10713 GCA_037833695.1 Sechiopsis laciniata | reverse complement strand
CACTTGATTGCATATGACCACGTATACTTGCGTGCCTATCTGTTGAATGTTGTAGCATTGTATGCTAGTGTGTAAACCGATCAAATTGTTAGTATATTTTAGGCAGTTTCAACTGATCAGCAGTTCTGGGCAAAAGCAGTGCAGTCGACGTTCTACTCTATTTTTCTGCACTTTTCCTTTTAACTTTTATAGAATAGAACATTTTTCATTTTATTGCTTTGTAGTTCGTAGTGTACTTTATTTATAGTGGATTTTCGAGCAAGAAACCTTTGGGTAGTTGTTTTGTTTTAGCTCATCTTAGCTTGATATAAAGCATTCCAAGTTTCTTCTCTGTTTTTCGTCTCTATTTTTAGCATTCTGTTTGTTTTGTGTTTAAGATTGCTTCTTGTTACTTCTGTTTCATTGTCGATAGCTTTCTGCTCTGTTTTGGTTATTGTTTCTAAGTTTGCTGCTGCGAAATGTTCTCTGCATTCTACTCTGTTTTTGTTCTTTTCATCATGAGTATGAGTTAAACGCATATAAGTGGTGGTTAAGGGAAGAGTGTGTGTTGCATGTATCTTGGGTAAGCGGGGAATGTTGACCTAAGACATAGTAGGTTTTTAATTAAGTGCATGTTTCGACTGGCCATCCATTCATGTTTGCTTTTCACTTCATCTCAGAAGATAGGGGGATTAGTGATCTACTACTCATGTCCATTAGTTTCATGTTAGGAGCTCTTGCATGTTAAAGAGGGAGGCTAGGAATAGTCACCTCGCTAGTGCACATTTCATTGTTTATAGCTTCGAACATAGACGCAGAAGCTCATGTTCGTTGAGAATGAATGCATCTTGGAAAAGAGCATTTAATCACGTGTTGTGTGGAGTTCGCTTCTCACCATAAACTTACCTTTGATGCATATTGTTAATCACACTTGAAAAAACCTTAACCCGAATATATTCTCTAATTGAAGTATTTCCCCTATTTTTCCTATTTTCTAAGTTTCTGTTTAATTTCCTTTATAGCGAACGTCTGTAGACATTGTGACAGTTGTTTACTAGATGTTTCTATGAAGTTTTGAACATTGTATGTGTCATTGTTTATTTTTCCAATGTTTACAGCATTCGTTTGGCTACTATGATTTCACTATTTTTAGCCTCTTTAGTAGTTTAACCAACTACCAAAATTTCCTTTACTTTTCTATACTTGACTTTTCGATTAGCGCTTATTTAGATAACAACCAGTCCTTGTGGAGAATGACTTGTAAACTTATCACTTGACTGCAAATGATTTCGTATACTTGTGTATTAATCTGCACAATGCTTGAAACATTGCCTGTTGATTGTGTTATTGGATCAAATTAGTATTTATTTTATTCAAGCAGTTGTGAACTAAATCAATTACTTAAACCAAAAATATGTTTTACTAATTGAAATATATATATATATATATGAAATATAAAACTCATATTTAACATTATTGCAATTTTTATGATAAAAATGAGTTGCTTTTCTTCATAAACTTTGGTTGTCAAACTAGTTTTTTTTTTTTTTTTTGTTTTTTTTTCGAGAAAGTTGTCAAACTAGAGGTTTGGAATTCTATTGGGGCATGTCAATATTTTTATATGCATAAGCTCAATTGACGTCGACATAAAAAAAATAAAAAAAATAAAAAAACCTTTCTCTTACATCATATAAAAATCAACAAAAATTATATGAAAAGAAAAATCAACAAAATATCATTGACTTGAATCGACAATACTAACAAAAATTCAATTTTATTTAAAATAGTAAAATTCATATTTGTTAGGTTTCAACAAAAAATAAAAATAAAATAAAATAAACATATTTGTTAACTTAAATAGTATAATGAGTTTTGTAGGTTCATAATGTAATACCTATGTACTTTCAAAAAAGAAAAATGCAATACCTATGTACATTAATATAAGTAGCTTTCAAAAGCTATTTTTATTTTTGAAATTTGGTGCATTTACATACTTTCTTAAGGAATGATTGAACACATAATAAGAAATTTGGGAAAAAAGAAAAAACTTAACTTTCAAAAACCAAAACCAAAAAATCAAATGGTTATAAAATGAGGTCTTATTCAATGAAATACTCTTTTATTCTTTAGATTTTGAATTTAATTCTAATTTGGTCTACTTTTAAATGTCTAATTTTAGCTTTTGGAATGTTAAATTTGTTATATTTAGTTTATAAATTTTCAAACGTTTAATTCTAATCTATATACTTTCAAAAAGTGCTCTCCATGATAAAATGAAGTTAATATAAATGAAAATTGGTTCAATAATATTAATAACTTAAATAAAAACAAAAAAGACAAAATGTGAACACATTGCTACAATGAAAATTCATATTTGTTAGGTTTTGAGCTTGACCCAATCCACATGTCGAACCGTGGCCAAACAAAAGACTTAAAACTATTAAGTAAAGAATTTAAAAAAATCATATTTGTTAAAAGAATAGTAGATCTTAACATAAAAGGCTGATAGCAAATAGTCACCACAACATAAAAAATCATATTTGTTAACTTAAAGATTATAATGAGTTTTGTATGTTCATAATGTAATATCTATGTACATTAACATTTTTTGCTCCATTTGATAACCATTTTATTTTTAATTTTTTATTATTGAAATTTAAGTTTACAACAACTACTTCCATACATGTTTTTTCTTACTTGGATATCTATATCTTACCTATATTTTTAAAATCTAAAAACAAAAATTATGAAACAAAAAATAGTAGCATCTATTTTTATTTTTGAAATTTGGTAAGTATTCACATACTTTCTTAAAGAAATATTGAGTACATAGTAGGAAATTTGATTAAAATAAAGCTTAACTTTGAAAAACCAAAAACCAAAAACCAAATGGTTATAAAATGGGGCATATTGATTGAAATACAATTTTGGTCTTTAGATTTTGAATTTTATTCTATTTTGGTCTACTTTTATATGTCTAATTTTAATTTTTGAAATTTAAAATTTGTGATAATTGCTTTATAAATTTTTAAATGTTCGATTTTACTCTATATATTTCAAAAAGTGCTCTCTAGGATAAAATTGAACTTAATATAAATAAAAATTGGTTTAATGATATTAATAACTTTTATTAGAAAAAATGTGAACATATTTCTACCATGAAAATTCATATTTGTTAGGTTTCAAAAAAAAAAAATGATAATTGTTAACTTAAATATTATAATGAGTTTTGTATGTTCGTAATGTAATACCTATGTACATTAATATTATAACTTTTTATTTTTTATTTTTTATTATTGAAATTTAAGCATACAACAATCATTTTACAACATGTTTTTTCTTACTTGAATATCTATATCTTACATATAGTTTTTAAAAATCAAACCAAAATTTACAAAAAAAAAAATAGAAGCTTTCAAATGCTATTTTTTATTTTTGAAATTTGATGTGAATTCACATAGTTTCTCAAGGAAAGATTAAACACATAGTAAGAAATTTGAGTAAAAAAAAACTTAGCTTTAAAAAATCAAAAACAAAATATCAAAAACAAAATATCAAATGATTATAAAATTAGGCTTTATTTATTGAAATAAAATTTTGGTGTTTACATTTTGAATTTTATTCTTTTTTTTTTTTTTTTTTTTGTCAACTTTCAAATATCTAATTTTAATATTTTGAATTTGAAATTTCTTATATTTCCTTTATAAATTTTAAATTTCAAATATTCAATTTTAATATATATACTTTCAAAAAGTGATCTCTATGATAAAATTGAAGTTAATATAAATGGAAATTGGTTCAATGATATTAATAACTTTAATAAATGCAAAGACAAAATGTGAACATATTTCTACAAACAAAATTCATATTTGTTAGGTTTAAAAAAAACATATTTGTGAACTTAAATATTATAACTAGTTTTATATGTTCCTAATGTAATATCTATAATCGAATGGGTCTGTGGCGTGATTGGTTATCTTGTTTGGTGTTAATTCATTTCTACGGCACGATTTGTACTAAAGAAATAATAATGTAATATCTATGTACATTAATATTTTTTTGTCACAATTATTAACCAATTTGTTCTAAAAATTTTTGTTTTTTAAATTTAATTTTATAACAACTATTTTATCACATTTATTTTTTTACATCGATATCTATATCTTATCTATACTTTTAAAAACTAAACAAAATTTGGAAGAAAAAAAAAGTAGTAGTTCCCAAATCTATTTTTTGTTTGAAATTTGATAAACATTCACATACTTGTTTAAAGAAAGATTGAGCACATAGTAGAAAATTTAGTAAAAAAAAGCTTAACTTTGAAAAATAAAAAATCAAATGGTTATAAAATGAGGCCTTATTGATTGAAATATAATTTTGGCTTTAGGACCTCGTTTGATAACCATTTTGTTTTTTGTTTTTTGTTTTTGAAATATAAGCATATTTTTATTCAAATTTCCTACAATGTATTCATCTTTCCTTAAAGTATGTGAATGCTAGCCAAATTTCAAAAACAAAAAACAACCATTTGGAAGCTACTTTTTTTTTTTTTTTTCTAAATTTTGATTTGATTTATAAAAATATAGGTAAGATGTAGATATCTAGGTAAAAATATATATAAGGTAAACTAGTTGTTGTCAAATTAAATTTCAAAAACTAAAAATTAAAAACAAAATTCAGACCGGGCCTAGGTTTTGAATTTTATTCTATTTTGATCTACTTTCTAATTTTAGTCTTTCAAATTTCAAAATTGTTATATTTTCTTTATAAATTTACAAATGTTCAAATTTAATCTATATTCTTTCGAAAAGCGCTCTCTATGTTAAAATTGAAGTTAATATAAATGGAAAATTGGTTCTATGATATTAATACCTTTAATAAAAGCAGAGACAAAATGAGAATATATTTCAACAATAAAAATTCATATTCGTTAGGTTTCACAAAAAAAAAAAAAAAAAAAAAAAAACATATTTGTTAACTTAAATATTCTAATGAGTTTTGTATGTTCATAATGTAATATCTATGTACATTAATATTTTTTGCTCGGTTTGATAACCATTTTATTTTTAATTTTGGTTTTTAAAATTTAAGGCTACAACAACTATTTCACCATAAGTTTTTTCTTACTTGGATATCTATTTCTTACCTATATTGTTAAAACCAAAATTATGAAACAAAAATAGTAATTTCCAAAAGCTATTTTTTGTTTTTGAAATTTGGTAAACATTGACATATTTCTATAACGACCCGACTTCCTAAAATACTTTAATAGGGTGTTACGGGTGCATGCATATTAAAATCCTCAAAATCAATTAGTAAACACATACACTTTCCAACAAAATCTCGATAAAATAATGAAACACAATTGATAGTTCACACATACCAAACATAGTTCGGGATCCCGATAGTTCAAACAAATACAGTTCGACAAAGTTTAAAACATAAGTTCAACACGAAGTAAAGAAAAATAATGCAGAAAGGTAAATATCGACATTGTGTCAATGATCAATGCAGCTCCCAGCCTAGCCAACTCGGAATGAGTTACTACCTGAAAATGTAAGGGGTGAGTATATCGAAATATACCTAGTAAGGAGCCTTACCATGAGATTAAGCATGCAACTAGAAACAAGTTACAAGATACGACAACTGAAGCAAAGTGCCTTGCACATGCGTTCCCGGCCCACAGGCCGATCACTAGCAAACAATGTCAAATGATAGCGTGTAAGTCATAAGCAAGGGTATAATCAAATACTGAAGGCATACACAAATGCTAAAAATTCATCCGACCTCTATCAGGGAAGGACTGCGAGTGAGGGAAATACACAAGTTCCCTAAACCTCGGGTCGGAACACGTCCCACATCTTGTCTGCAGAGACATACACAAATGTCTCGGGGTAGCCTGACCTACGTTAGGGACCCACCACGCGGTGCTGTAAAGACCTACACAACTATCTCGGGGTAGCCTAACCTACGTTAGGGACCCGCCACGCTTCTGATGCGCCACTTTGATAAAGTATCAACAGGGCATATACAAATGCTAACAACGTCAACTGACCCTGTCAGGGAGAACCACTAGTGAGGGAACAACACAGGATCCCTAAACCTCGGGTCAAGACAATGACACTCGTGTCGTGTCAGAAAGGACATACTTGAATACCAATAAAGTCACACGATCTTGTTAGGGAGAGCCACGAGTGAGGGAAGTTGCAGGATCTTCAAACCTTAGGCTAGAGGCACCATCTGCTAACCCCTAGCATGCGGGGACCGACTTGCTTGCAGATAACATCCTGAAATGCATGCAGGCTCACTTGCAAGCATCCTCTGCGCCATTATCTGTCCCAATGGCCTCTTCCAGTAGGTGTCAGGGCAAGTGAGTCATGACCAGCTCCCCTTCTCACATACTGCGACGGAAAAAAAAAAATGGAACCATGCACAAAGCATATGAGATTCCACGAGTATAACACTAGAGTCAAACGAGGGCCAGGTTGGCCACTCTTGGTGCAACTGCCAACCCCGAGGGTTGGTGCAATCCGAGACGTGCGCTTAACAATTAAGGAACTCATTGTTCCACAGACAATGTGACACCTGGATCAGATCGAACCACCTTGGTCGAATGTAAGAGTCAACTCGTAGGTTGGTGTAGCCCAACCACGTGTCTCGAAGTAAAGAGGATCCATATCCTCGCTCGATTCCTAAAGGCACTAGCGAGTCACATCAATAACATGATATTGGTCATGCAACGCGATAACCGAGCCTAGTTATTCTAACTCCAAACATAATCAATCCAAACTAGGTATTATGATAACAGATCACTACAAGCCAACCCCTAGGCGGCAAAATAGAGAAATCGAGCATATAATCATTGCAGCATGTATACAGTCAAACATAAATGGAATCGATCATATGAACATTATATTATGAGTTCATCCAATCATAAACGACTCAGGAAACAACGAAACATAAACATATCCAATGAGCTACCTAACACATTAGGGGCATTTCTATCACAATCACTACATGCATTACTTGAGGCAGTCTAGTCATTCGAATGATCAAACAGATAAATAGTTCATCACGTATACGAGTAAAAAGTACGATTCAGGGAATGACGATTCGATCACATGGGCACAAAAATCAGAGACGGAAAGTAGTTTGAGACCTACACTATGATTCCATGCTATCACGAGTATGATCAATTCAATCAAGAGGTTTCAAACATAACAAACATATAACAAGTCATAATGCATCATTTCCCATAAATTCTAATAAGCCACTATTCCCATGCTTGTAAGTCACAAACCCAGTTCATAATAGAACTTTTTACCTTCCCCCTGACGTCTAAATCGAACCTCCAGGCTAAAGCACGAGCCAAACGATGAATTCTCGAGACTTGCCTAATTGAAGAACCACGACCAAAAGTCAATGAAACAAACAAACAAAGTAGAATTAGCCAAAATGGAGCTCACCACATGAACGAGAGAGAAAAACTTAGCTGACGACATGTTGCTAGAGCACGACGGCAGCGGCGGCGGCTCGTTGCCAGCCGATACTGACCATCGCCACCAAACCCAACAAAATTTATCTTTTTTCTTCATCTCGGTCTCCTGGTCATGGATCTGGTCTCAGTTTTGCTAATGGAACCTTCTAGCTCTATGAAATTGCGAAAGAAGAAATGGGTTTAAAACCCTCATTGCCGAAAAACTCCGTTTATGGCCACACTGAAGCTAAAAAACACGCACTAAGGGGAAAATGAATTTCCAATGATGATATGGAGGAAGTGGTCGAGGGAGATCTAAGAAGGATTCGCTCCGGCTACATACACCGAAGAATGAACAAGCCGCGGCTAAGACCTTGCGAGGCCGGCGGCGACAACCCACTTGTCGCTTCTTCAATGGCGTTCGCAGCAGACAGAGCTGGCAGAAGGTGGCCACTCGACTTGACGGAGACATGAAAAAGATGGTGATTCCTTCGTCAACGGCAATGCAGTGAAATGCGATGAAGCACATGCGTGATCAAAGTGACTCCAATCCGGCGGTTCTCGAAGCACCTCGTGGCATAAACTAAGCAAGCTATATCGATGGTGAAGATTGCACCACGTGTGCGACTGAGATGGGAAGGGGGCAACTGACACGTGTACACTAGGGAAAGAGGGCTAGGATTTTACATGAAAAGAGAGTAAAAATGGGTAGGGATCTTTTTCCATTTATATATTAAAAAAAAAAAAAAAAAAAAACTTTTCCATTTTAAGGTGTGCATTTAAAATGAAATAGAAATCCTAGTTTCTATTCCTAAAAAATGAACACAATGGAAAAGAAAGGGTTCATTTAAGCTAAAAACACTCATTTACAAATGTATAATTTAAAGTATGTAATAAATAAAAGAAAAGAGAGTTAAACTTAATTTAAGGGTTTCAAGACAATTTCAATTTATTAACTTTAACAAATCCTCCAAATAAAATTTAGGGATTCTTCACCATTATTGTAATTACCTGACTTTCTAAAATGACTCTAATGGAGACGTTACTCATGAATGACTTAAGAAAAATTAAGATAAAACGGCATGGTATGCATTCTCATTTCGTGAAATAAAATAGATAGTCTCAAAAAGCTGAAAACAGTTCTAAGAAGAGGTTTGGGGATCCCATGAAAAGTCATAAAGCATAAAAACAACAAAATAAGTCTCAAACCAAAACATGATATGAGTCCAAAATAATTGAATGCGGTAAAATAATGCGGAAGAAAATGACGTCATGCCCATGATCATACAGCTCCACAGTCAGCCACCTCGGCGTGCTCCTATACCTAAAAGATATAAGGGGTGAGTACATATATAAATTATATACCTAGTAAGAAGTTCACCATGGGGGAAATCATGCAAGCACTAACAGGACTCGAATACGAGCTAAGAACAACATGCTAAATAAAAGTAGGGTTGATCCACTGATCAAGCACCTAAGTCAACGATACTCATATCGTGACAACATGGGCATACTCAAATGCCTATAAGTCATCTGACCTCTGTCAGGAAAAGGATCGCGAGTGAGGGTAATACACATGTTCCCTAAACTTCGGGTTGGGACACGTCTCATACCATGTCCTCGGAGACATACGCAAATGTCTTGGGGTAGCCTGACCACTGTCAGGGATCCGCCACAAGGGAGGGGAACACACAACATCTCTAAACCTCAGGCAAGACAATGACACTCAGGTCGTGTCAGCAGGGGCATACACGAATGCCGTGCAAAACACCTGAACATATAAAGGAGGGCCACGAATGAGGGAATCCACACAGGAGCCCTAAACCTCGGGCTGGGGGCGCATCTGCTAACCCTGGGCATGCGGGGATCGACTGTTTGCAGACAACATCTCGAAAGGCATGTAGGCGCACCGACAGGCATCTCTCCACACCATCATCTATCTGGCCTCGTCTAGTAGGTGTCGGGGTCAAACAGGTCATGACTGTCCCCCTTCTCACGTATCGGGCCATTGTCGTAGGTGTCGAGGTCAAGCGGGCCATGTCTAGCCCCTCGTTCCTACGCACATAACGGAAAATAAGTAAAAGTAGAAACAAGGCACATGCGATTCAAACGAGTGTAAGAGAAACAGGAATCAAACTAACAGAGGACACACGAGTCTCTAAACTAGCACAAGATTACAGCATGGTTCATGGCCTAAAAATAACACAATACAATACTAGATGTAGGTCCTACAGTCATTACATTCAATCAACATCATCAAGTAAGGTCATAATCAAAGCAACATGAGACTTAGAGTAGAGCTATCTCAAACATGCCACGCATAACAGAACATGTATAACATAAACAAACAAGACCGGACATGCATTTTATCGTGCCACAACTCAAAATACCATATTCATGCCACTACTTGCTATGAAATTGCAACACCCAACTTATAATGAAACCCTTTACCTCTCTGACTACTTGGCCGAACTCCAAAACAACTCTGCTATCTAAGAATGAAACCCAGGTCACCTAAACATAAAAACCACACCGAGAGTTCGTTAGGGACAAGCTAAACAATTCATAAAGGGGGTTAGGTTCATGGAACGAGGGGAATTTACTATTCGTAAACACCTCGTCGGAGCACGAAGGAGCGTGGCCACGAAACAGAGCGGGTCATACCTCGTTTCGAAGGTCTCGGTCTCTAGATCACGGATCTGGTCTTGGATTTTCAAACGGAGCTCTCTAGCCTCGATAATCTATAAAAGAAGTTGCAGTTTCAAGGTTTGCAATCTCACCAGAAACTATGGAACACTTGTCAGAAAAATAGGGGAAAACGGAGGTTTCAAAGAGAGATAGCTGGACAAGGGCACTTACATGAGAAAGGGGAAGCAAAACAGTGTGAACCATGCTGAAAACGATTCCCAAAACGGTGAGACTCGCGTACAAGAGGCGTTGCAAGGTGTGGTCGTGCATGAAGAAGACGAGCTAGGCAGCTTGGAACGGCTGAACCATGTGGAGCCTCTAGGTAGCTAGCGCTGTGACACGTGGCGGCAATCCATGTGAGAGCTGGTGCAGGCGGAGGGCTAGGATCGAACCACGTGGCGGCAGTGGCTAGTGATAGGTGTCGATAGAAGCGGTTGGGGGGTTTTTGGGCACCAATCTCAAGGGAAAAAGGGGAAATTTTGGTGGCTGAGAAGCTTTTAGGGTTGGGCAAGGCCAAATGTTATAGTATATATATATATATATATATATATATATATTTTTTTTTTTAA
>JBBMKA010006065.1:0-10715 GCA_037833695.1 Sechiopsis laciniata | reverse complement strand
ATCTAAGAGTGACAATTTTAGATTCTAAGTGTGATCTAAGTTAGCTTTCATTGTGAGTTTTTGCAAGGATCCTAGAAGAACCTCTAGCTTTGTAAAAATCAAGCAATGTTTTGGCGCTTATCACTTTCCAAATACGTATTAATTTGTCTAAGGCAGGAATCCCTTGATTTCAGAATCCGTCTCATAATTTGTCTGGTTAGTCAACTTCACGCTGTCAAACGATTCATCCCTTATTTACTTGAAGTGTTTTTGGCCTTTGTGTCTCGAGCTTTAGTTGTTCGCAATTGCACATCTTAATCCTTAGCATCGCATTGCTCCGCTAGCGCTAACCCTGCAAAAAGAGTAATCAGCATAAGGCTTGCAAAATCCGTGCTAAACGTGCTATTTTGGTTATTTTAAGCACAATAATCCATATCTTGCATTTTATTCCCCTAATCCGTAAGCATCAGAGAATTACACTTTTTTCTTACTATTTTCACAATACTCGCAATAATTCTCAATTAATAAACGCGAACAATGATCCAAATTTAGGCTAAAATCTGACTCTATTTCAGAGTCATCAAATGCTAGCAGTGATTAAACATGGATGCTAACAATAAGTAAACGTGAATGCAATGAGTAGTGATAAGAAGACAGCTATAGAAGATATTAAGGGTGTGGGACTATTTATCAAGTTTCATGCTTCCCTATCCTAATAAGTACTTCCACCCTTAATGATTTATGGCAGACCCAACTTTCGGTGCGATCTCCATACCAACTCAGGGTGACGCAAACGTCAGTAAGGTTATTCCTAACACTTCGAATAATGAAAACTTTTCACCCAATCCTAACGTAGCATACTGGATCATCCTGCAGTTCCTTCTTCCGAACTCGTTGCAGGCTACATGCGTGGGTAGTTAAGTGACGTATGTATATGAAATAAAAACACAGTAGTGTAAAACATAATAACTCACACTCCTAACACTTAATCTCATATTATTATTCCGTTATTTCGCTTACTTTAAACTATTGCACACTTAATCCACCAACAATCATTCACATTAACTTTTGCTTGAAAACTAAGTGGAAATACAACAAAATCCTTGTGGAGATAACTTGTTACTTACATTAAAACTTGCTACAACAGAACTGTGTGCACTTGCGCAACCCTAGGAAGATCACACACACATTTCGCTTCGCTAGACTTTCGCCTAAGCGAAAGTTAGCTTGGCATTGCATCATGCCATTGAACATTCCACGTCATATTTCTTAATATTTATATTACATTTAATTTGTGTGTTTGGATATTCCCCAACACTATACATCACGTGTAATCATCTAAAAAGTTTTACTACAAATATATACAAAGTTTTACAACCAAAATGAAAATAATTATTAAGATTTTGAAGGAAACAAAATATATAACATAAAATAATAATTATTTTTACAATGATGGATGTGAGAAAATTGAACTAAGTTATAAACATAATTACAAAATTAATGTTGTTTCAAAAAAAAAAAAAAAATTAAAATTAATGTACACATTTCGAATGTGATAAAATTGAACTAAGTTATAAACATAATTACATAATTAATGTTGTTTAAAAAAAAAAAAAAATTAATGTCCACATTTCGAATTTTCGCATGTAGAATATTTACTTACCGATTAAGAAAATTCCGACGGGAGAAATTGAGAAAAATATACATTTGTAATTAATTAGTTAGGTGGGATGAAATTAATATTCGTTTGTCATCTAAAAAAAGAAATTAATATTCGTTTACCATTTTCCAAAAAAATTCGTTTACCAAAACCAAGGTCAAGGTTTTCGTTAAGAAAGAGAGGAAGAAAGAAAGACAAGCGGTCCAATCGAAGTGAACCGGGTTCAAAATCCTTGGTTTTATTCATCTTCTCTCTCGTACTCTTATCTTCGTTATCAGAATTTATCGCTCGGACGGACGACCTAGACGACGGCACCGACGCCTCTTTGGACTCATCGGATCATATCATCTTCTCGATTGGAGGATTTCTGGTTTTGAATCTCTATTTGAATTTGGTTTTCATTTTTATATATAATCTTGTGCTTCAATGGCTTCCGCACCTGCTACTATTTGCAATCCTTCAGCTTCCACCGACTGGGATATCTGAATAGTTTAATTTATTGATTCATCTGCTTCTTCTGATCGATTATCGAGGTATTTATGGAGGATTAGGATTCTGTGTGTGCAAGGTTTCGGGATTTTGTTTTAGCTTCTAGGGTTGTTCAACTTTCTTAGTATTTTCAATTGGGAGGGGGATTAAGGTTAGGGTTTTCTGTTGTAGGTTTCTGGAGGCGAAGATCGAGGATTGTTCGTGGTATTGGGGTTAGTTGCGGCGTGGGGTTTGGGGATAATGTGTATACTGTGCGTGATTCAGAAGTGGTCTCGCCGGGTTGCTACCATGCTTCCTTGGTTAGTTATTCCGCTGATTGGACTCTGGGCACTATCGCAGCTTTTGCCTCCTGCATTTAGATTTGAGATTACATCACCCAGGCTTGCTTGTGTTTTTGTGCTTTTGGTTACCTTATTTTGGTATGAGATTTTGATGCCTCAGCTTTCAGCTTGGCGTGTGCGCAGAAATGCACGGCTGAGGGAGAGGAAGAGATTTGAAGCAATTGAGTTTCAGAAACTTAGAAAAACGGCAACTAAACGATGTCGGAACTGCTTGACTCCGTATAAGGATCAAAATCCTGCTGGTGGTCGGTTCATGTGCTCGTGCTGTGGTCATATTTCGAAAAGACCAGTTCTCGACTTGCCGATACCACCGGGGTTTTCAAATTCTGGGATTATTAAGGAGCTTGTTGGAAAGAGTGGGAAATTGTTGAACCAGAAGGTGTGGCCAGATAATGGGTGGATGTCCGGCCAAGATTGGTTGGAGAACGGCAGTTGGGTTGGAAAGTCCGTTGCTGGAAATTCTTGTTATTGGAGGAGGAACAGGGGTGGTCTTTGTGGAGGAGATGAGCATTGTTTGGCAGAAAATTCTTATTCAGGTATAGTGATTTTCTGCTGTAAGCTTTTTACGTCTTTTTTCCTCAGCATTAGATGGCTTTGGAGAAAAATGTTTAGAATAAGTTTGTCCAGAGAAGACAATTTATCTGATTCTGAGCATATGGCTAAGATGGGTGAGAATGGGTGTAGCTTCCCTGAGAGTAGAGTTGAAAAAGCCCGCAGAAAAGCTGAAGAGAAAAAACAGGCTAGATTAGAGAGAGAATTATCCGAGGAGGAAGAGAGGAAACAGAGGGAGGAGGTTGCAAGATTGGTGGAGGAACGGAGGAAATTGAGAGATGAGAAAAAGGGTGTTGAAAAGGATTGCGAGAGAACATCGCAACTTTTCATAGAGAAGGATGGAAAAAAAGAGGCTGAAAAGAAACGGCATGAGAGGAGAAAAGAGAAGGACAAGTATTCAAGTAAGAGTAATTCAGATGCAGAAGAGTTGGAGAAGAAAACTGGTAAAGAAAGTGAGCGGAATCGTGATTTGGACCAAAAGAGTGAAATCGATCGTCGTGAGAGTAAAAAACTTGGGCCAGAGAGTGCTAAGGGCCAGAGCACAATGTGTCATGGTGTAAAGAATGTCCCTGGAAATAACTTTGGCCGAGGATATGCTGGTTCTAGGTATCTTGACCGGATGCGGGGTACCTTTTTGTCTTCTTCTAAAGCATTTGGTGGTGGTAGTTTGTTTGGAAAGGTTTATAATGCCCCAGCTTCTGTTATTAAAGACAGGTCTAATGGTTCTGTTGATCATGTAAATACGTCTGTTTCTACAAGAGATATGTCATCCGAGCGTGTGATCGGGAAATCTATTTTAAATGGAGATGAGAAGAACATCAATTATCGAGTAAGTTCTATTGCTTGTCCTTCCGCCAACAAACACACAGACAAAAACACTGTTTACCATGTTGCATATATGAACGACTTAGTTTTTTTTTCCTCTCTCTTTTGCCTTCCTTTTCCCATGAGCACGGCACTACTCATATTTCTATAATTGTGGTCAATTAGAGAATAATTTTATTATCTCCATAGCTGTGCTTGTGGGCTATCCTTGTAGTTCTCCTAGGCTGTGGTCCTCTTTGTATGCCTTTTTAATCCCTTCTCAATACATACAGTTCCTAAAGAATGTTTAGTATAAAGTTAACTTATATTTTAGGTTTAAATTCTATTAATATATTGTAATGAAGAGTGACGACCCGATGTTCTCACGTTCACTGCAGGTATTCACTGAATCACAAGCTGTTGTAGCACCTAAAAAATCTTGGCAACAGTTATTTACTCGTTCACCATCTGTTCCTTCATCCGCTAGTGCCAATGTTATTAGTAGGCCATTAGTGAAGCCTTCTCCAGATATTAGCTATTCACAACTTTCTGGACAAGTTGTAGGCCCGCAGTTTTCTGGGCAAGTTTCTGGACCACAGTTACCTGGGCAGTTATCATTGACACAATCGTATGTTAATCCTATTAATTTTGGTCTGCCATCACCATTTACCATACCTACATATCCCAACGGTTCTACAAGTAATAGCATCGGGTTTTCACCTGTAATTGAACCTCAATTTCCTCATGTTGCGGAAGTATCCCATGAATGCATGCCCGAAGAACCAGAGCTTTTTGAAGATCCTTGTTACATACCTGATGTAGTGTCCTTGTTGGGTCCAGTATCGGAGTCGCTTGATGATTTTCGGTTGGATGTAGGAACTAGGTTTGTATCAGAAATTGGAATGGAAAGACCACGGACTCTCAAGACTGCTTCTTCTGAAAAAAACAAACCATCTCCAATTGAGTCACCTTTATCACGGGAAAAGCATAATTCTGCTAATCATTTCCCCAACACCCCAATAGCTTTTGATATGATAAGTCCTCGCAAGAATGTTATGAATGGAAATGATCAGGGAACATGGCAGATGTGGAATAGTTCTCCCTTTGGCCAGGATGGCTTAGGTTTAGTAAGTAGCTCAGCTAGCTGGATTCTTCCTGTTGAATCTAATGGGCGCTCACCCCCTCCTCAGAAAACTATTCCGCCAGCATTCATTAAGGAGGATCAGGTTTTGTCTGGCACACTTCCTTCTCAGAATGCTTTTCTTGGTAATGGCCAAAGCGTTGGGACATTTAACTCAGTTATGAGTTGTGATCCTGATCCGTGGTTAAAGAAGCCTTTCTATCCACCATTGACTAGAATTGAAAACAACTTCACTATTAAGCCTCAGGATGAATCTGTTCAGAATGATCTGATATACGGTAGCCCCACCAGATCTTCCACTAGTCATCCATTTGAGCTGCCTGCAACTAGCTGTTGGCCAAAGTAAGTGTTGATGTTTGTCCTTTGAAACCTTTCTGTTACTCTTTAGTGATTGTTAAATAATCAAGCTGCTGATTGCATTCTGATTGGTTCTTTTCATTGTAAAGTTTACAGACTGCCTAGGAGATATTTTTACTGGGCTTGCACATATAAATATGCCCTCATTATAAGGATGAGTACGTCTAATTTTACCATATGTTGTGTTGTATAAGTATGCCTACTTTGATGATGTGGACAGCTTGGAACCTATAAGTAATATGCAGCTAGGAGAGCTTGATAAGTTCTGATTCTGTATCTTGGCTATGTAGACACATCCTCGCATGAAGAATTGTTGAATGGAATTCCAGTAGTCAATGATTGTTTTTTCAACCATAATTGCTTCATATGTTGTTTGATCCAAATAGATTATTGTGGTGTCTACGTTTGTGCTTGCGTTTCAACCTATTCTTCCTCTAGGAATGCTATTGTTGTGGGGATATGTGCTGTTTGGAGCCGCTACTCATTAGTCATTAGTTAAAGAAAAATCGTACCGATTTCTTTCCATGTAAAATGTGTATTTCTTAAATTTGTTCTAGGGGGTAGTACTGAAAAGTAAAGTGTAATTAACAATTTTTCATGTCTGTTAAAAAAAAATCTTATTAACTCATTTGGTTGGGGTGGGAAAATACATGGCTGAGTAATAGTTTTCGTGGATAAGTTAAGAGTAGAGTATAGATTCAAACCTCTGGTATCTTAGTCAACAACATATACCTTAATCAGTGGATTCCTTTTGAAAAAAACATATACCTTAATCAGTTGAGTATGCTATGGTTGGCAACATATACCTTAATCAGTGGTATCTAGGTCAAATGCATGTCTTAACAAGTTGAGCGATGCGATGACAAACAAAGAGTAGTGGTTTTGATGGCATAGTATGAGACTTAGTCTGACGATAATCCTGAATAATGATTTTACACAATAGTGAAATAACAATTGAATCTTGTTTACTGATGGTAAGTTCTTTGTGGCAGAGAATGGGATGCACAAAGTGCAGCAGGGATGAGTACTGGGAAGCCATCGGTTGTGAAGCCGCCTGTTGGGGGTCTATTTCCCGCACCAGATGTACAGTCACTATGGTCATTTGATATGAAAACTGGAAACTAACACTATAAAAAAGGTACTTTATTAAGTAAAAAAATCACTCCTTTTCTTTAGAGATATGGAGAGTTCAGAAGAATACTGAAATCCAATTTCTCTCATCCTCCTCTCCTTGCCTCCATGTTTATTTAGAGTAGCACGGATAGGAATACACGTGGCATGCATTTATTTGTGCATCATGTAACTGCTAGGGGTCCATCATCTATATAAATTCATCTTCATATTTTAAAGTTTCTATATCACTGGCTAGCGAAGTCAGATCCCCAGAGGAAGAACAAAAAATTTGTTCATTGAAGCTATATTTCATTAGTTTCATACATCACTACTAATTACTTGATGCCATCCTAGATTTTGTAGAATATCTCATTTGGTCATTAAATTGTCGGCTCGACCTCTGTTATACATTCACTCTCACTTTTCTTTTGTGAGAATGAAAGTGGATAGTTTGCTCATCCCCTCAGGCCTTCTCCACTTTAAACACACTCCTAAATCCAAAAACTCTTCACGTGTATACTTTTTATGTAGTTTTCAATTGCACTGGAGATGTGATATTATCTTTTATGTGCTCTTTATGAGCCTTTTGATCCGTGTGCTGTTCTTATAGTTGATTAACTTATGCTGAAATTGTCATCATGCCGTACACAATCGATTACTAGGGATGAGAGACTTTTTTTTTTTGATAGGAAACGATACTTTCGTTGATGAATGAAATGTACAAAAAAAGCCTATCGATAAGAGCTTATAGAAAGTCTTTCCAATGCGTAATAAGAGTGCATAAGCTAAAATCCTAATAGGGATTTATAAGTTTAGCCCATGACATAGCAAGAAAGATAATGGAATTAAGGAGCTGTTGAGTAGAAGTCTTTCCTTTGTCAAAAAATGATATCATTCCTAGCAATCCAAGCTGACCACCAAAAAGCACCGATGAAGATGTGCCATAAAGATTCTTTTGATGCTTTGAAGGGGTGCCCACAGTATGACTGATAAACCATGTCTTGGATCGTACCGGGCCTAACCATCTGACATTTGAATGCCTGGAGGAGAAAATCCCATATAAGAGCAATGATAGAGCAGTTGCTGAACAAGTGGAGCTGGGTCTCATCATTTTTAAAACAAAACATACAACACCGTGGGGATAAATACATATTCGGGCATCTTCTCTGCAGTTTATCATGTGTATTGATGACACTGTGACTGAGTTTCCAAAGGAAAATTTTGACCTTCAGTGGATGAGGGGCTGAGCAAGGAGGATAGACTTTTGAGTAGAGATTTAGTAAGTGTTGAGAGCTGATTTTTCAAGGGACCATGTCCATAAGTCTTTCCCAGTCCTTGGTTTTATCTCCTCCAAACAATTTGATAAAACAGCCCATTCCCTAATCTCGTCTTCCTTGAGATTTCTTCTAAAGTTGATGTTCCATGCTTCATGATCAGTGCTCCATTGATCATAAAACCAGCCATCTTTGGCAAGCGACAATGCAGGGAGCTTAGGATAGGAATCTTGTAATGCTTTATTGCCCAGCCAAATATCTTTCTAGAATAAGGTTGATTCACCTTTGCCAAGCTTGGTTCTAGTGTTTTTGTAAATCAAATGTTTCCATTTATCAATGTCTTTCCACGGCCCTTTAGACGAAGTCAAGCTTCTAGTGCCCAATTTGAAATGACGTATAGTGTCCCCGTATTTAAAAGTGATGCATTTCTTCCAGTGAGCCTCGTCCTTCTCATAGAATCTCCAATGCCATTTAGCTAATAAAGAGATATTTTTCTTGTAAATATCGACAATCTCGAGGCCCCCATCATTTTAAAAGATGGCTAGCTTTGCTGCCTCCCTTTCTCCTCCATAAAAAATTCTTGATGAGCTTTTCAATAGTGGCAGTGACCTTTTTAGGTGCAAGATAAAGAGAGAAATAGTAGACTGAAAGATTGAATAGAGTAGAACTGATGAAAGTGAGTTAACCACCTTTCGATTTGTGGGCATTCCCCCAGTTTTGCAATCTATGCTCAATTTTTTCAATCACCAGTTTCCAAAAAAGCAATGCCTTCGGATTACCATTCAAAGGTAATAAGACGATGGCCACTATTCAATGGTGAAACCATATGTGGCAGCAATATGAGCAGCTTCACTCTATGTGATGCCCAAGGACAATAGAGATGATTTGCTGCAATTTATGTTTAAACCGGATGCCTCTTCAAAAATATGGACCTTATTGTATATTTCTTCAAACGAACCTTTCTTTATAGATGAGAAAAGAATAGTGTCATCGGTGAACTGCAAATGAGTGATAGTAATGGTTCCCTCGGAGCGGGTAAGTGGAAGCCTTCAATATTGTCTAAATTCTCTGCTTGAATAAGCTGCTTGCTCAAACAATCCATGACGAGAATGAATAGAGAGCGGGTCTCCTTGTCTAAGACCTCTAGAAATAGTGATTTTACCCCTCGACCTTCCATTGATAATGATGGAGAAATTGGTGGAGGAGAGCACCCTCAGATCCATTTTCTCCAAACAACACCGAAGCCCTTTGCAGCCTAAATGTCATTGAGAAAGTCCAAATCAACCATGTCGAAAACCTTTTTCAATGTCTAACTTTAAGATAACACCTTTTTTATTCTTTCTCTGCCATTCATCGATCAATTCATTCACAATCAGAGAACCATCAAGGATTTGTTGATTACTAACAAAAGCATATTGATAACCAGTGATAGTGTAAGGGAGAACAACTTTCAAACGCTCAGATAAGACTGACAACAACTTTGTAGAGGCAAGTGGTAAGACTAATAGGTCTGTAGTCCCCCCATGATTTTAGCAACAATCTTCTTAGGGATGAGGCAAATATAAGTTTCATTCACGCTAGCATTAATAACACCATTTTTGAAAAAAAAAAAATCCTGAACACCTTCTTGATGTCATCCTTGAGGATGTTCCAAGATTTTTAAAAAAATTATGAGGTGTATCGATCAGGGCCTGGTGCTTTGTTGTTGACCTGCTCATTATTTTTTGTTTTTTGGATAAGAAACATTTCATTGATTCATGAAATTACAATGTAGAATAATATATTACTAAAGATCAAATAAGCGATCTTCAGTAATTAAGTAGAGTTTCGTAACTATAACAAGTAAAAAGAGGGTTTAGTTTACACCAGTATATGACTTGAAAAGTAATGGTGTCAAAAAAGCAGTTATAAGTAGATCTTTTGTCTTGAAATATCCTCTTGTTTGTCTCCAACCAGATGTTCCAGCAAAAAGCCCTAATAAAATGTTCCCATTCCTCTCCAACCAGATGTTCCAGCAGAAAGCCCTAATAAAATGTTCCTATAAAATTTTCTTCTCCTTCTTGAATGGATGGCCAAGAAGAGTAGATTGTAACAATGATTGAGGATCAGAATGGAGAGTTGTTGCCCAGCGCAGTAACCACATAAAAAATCTCTTCTTTAGTGAAAGGTTTCTCCATGGCAATCCTTTGTTCAATGGTAATGGGGCTCTAGTCCTCAATATCAGGAAAGGAGCTTTGATGGGCCTTCTTAGTATACGACTTCTTGTAAAAATCAACAAATTCATCTTCAATGTTTTTGTCATAAATCAAACTATTCTCGGATCTAGAAAGGATCTCCACAATTGTGCTTCTCCTCCTGTTTGCAGCCATACATCTATGAAAGAAAGATGAGTTTTCATCACGATGGGGCAACCACTGTTTCTTGCATAATTGTTGCCAAATAAGCTCTTCTCTAGCACAAAGCTCCAGAAGCTCAGCCTTGGCCTTAACTCTCCTGTGGGTATTCTGCAAAAGATAGAGGCTCTTCATCCTTTCTCATCCAAGCTAGATATCTCTTCCTTTAGCGAGAGACTCTTTGCTTTACGATGGCCAAATGATTCCATATTCCACTGTTTCAAATACCCTTTCGATTCCTTAAGCTTTTGTATAAAATTATGACTCAGGAAACCCATAGTCCTATGTTCCTTCCACCATGATTCCACCATACTAATGAAGGAAGGGTGATCGAGCCATGCATTCATGAAACGAAAAGGGGTAGGACCTCAAGTCTCCTTTACCAGGTTCAAGCCAATAGGGTAATGGTCGGATGTGACCCTTTCTAACCTGCAAGCTTTGATGGATGCAAATTTGCTCATGATTGTTGTATAATTGCCTAAATAAGCAATCACACAAATCAGGATCGAATTGGAATGAAACAAAGATAGAACTGGGAAAACTTGCGATACAGATTACACCACGCAAATTGGATTCCTAGGGCAAACCAAATTCAATCTAAGATAAAGAATT
>JBBMKA010006064.1:0-40720 GCA_037833695.1 Sechiopsis laciniata | reverse complement strand
AACTTCTCCTTGGGTTGATTCCATATAGTTTTTGGGGTTTTCGGGTTTGAGTTCTAAAGGTCTTGTTCTTGAACAAGGTTGTTAGATTCAATTCCCAAGGGTTTCATAACATTAAGCTTCCAACAACATGACTGTCAATTTCTTTCATCCACTAACGACTGAGGTAGACTAGACATTTCAAGATAAAGAGACTGGAAATAGCCCATTCTTTGGTAGTTTAAACGAAGGACTCTTTTTTTAAAAAGTCTATCTCACATGCTTCTACAAAACTAATAAATATTAATAATCTCTTTCTCACTACTTAATAAAAAAAATATTACACTACTACAATATCACATATAGATGATGGGCTAAAAAGGAGATAGGTAAAAACACGGACGAAAAGGTGGCGGGCATATGTCAATTAACGATGGCGGGCATAAGAAGTTTTCATGGCGGGCGCATCACCCATTTACACATTCGCCCGAGCCCCCCCCCCCCCCCCCTCTCTCTTATCAACTTTACCAATTTTTCACTTTACCGATTTCGATAACACTACTATCCCCTTTCTCTTTTTCTCTTCTCCTCTTCTCATTTTCGGCCATTTCCAAGTTCATAGGGTCTAGGGTTTCCCATTTCCTTCCCATTTTTGCCATTTTTTGCCACTTTGAAGCTCACAAGGTCGGGTTTCATTTCAACTTCAATATTTTAGCTCACAAATTTGGAGGTCAAGGTTAAGCTAACAAATTTCGACATTTCTTCACAAATTAGGTAACTTTTAGCTAATTTATGTTGTAATCTTTCTATATTGTTTCAAATTTGTGCATTTGTTGTTTTGTTAGTTTTGGTAACTCTTTTTAGCTCATTTCCTCACAAATGCATATTGTAACCTTTCCATATATGTTTCAAATTTGTGCATTTGTTTTCTTGTGATAAATTTCATTTTCATTAAGTCTTTGTTTGTTTCATTTGGGCATTTGTTTCAAAGTTACCTTAAGAAGCTTAAATTTGGACATTTGTTTGTTTCACAATTTTGGCTATTGTGTATACTTTGATTAGATCGATAAGTGATTTACATGTGTGACGTTGGAAACAATTGTTTTGTTTTAGAATTAATTGAGTTAAATTCTTTGTTGATTTAAGTTGAGTTAGATATGTGACTCGACTCTACTTTGTTTTAAAAAATTTGTAGGTTAAGTTTCTCTAGTTGACTAAATTTATAAACATGGCTATGGATAAGTCATGGATGTTTAAGGATCGAATGTTCTAAATAAATTCGACTCCTTCATTTTAGCCATAAAATATCCAATTAATCCTCGTTGGTCAGTGGTGCTAACGACTTCACAAAGAATAGTTGTAGAACATGGTCATGATGAAGTTGATATTGACCAAGATTGTGAGTACGGAGTCATAGAATCCCTACCTAATATTATCGATGATGACTCGGACACCTATATTAGAAGTGATTGTGATGGTATATGGATTAATAAATAGGTTAGTGTTATTGTTTTTACATACAACCATTAATAATGTTAGTGTTTTTGTGATTATTTAACTCATATTCTTTATACAATGTTTTCAATATATAATTAACATAGATTCTTTCTTATGCAGGTTCACATTATGACTCAGTCGAATAACGATCATGTTGATGATGTTCCTAAGGACAAACGGTCTTCTCGAAATCGAAATACTAGAGAAGTGACAGTCTTGCTCGAGCTTGCTCGAGACAGGATGGCTGGAGAGCGGTGCACTCTTCAGTATAATTCTATGGGTCAAGATATCAGCGAGGCTTCAACCAAATTTCGTAGTTTTATTGGTCTAAGTGTTAGGACCCAAATACCTATCACATACGATGAATGAAAATTTGTCCCCGACCAACTAAAAGAGAAGATTTGAGATTATATACAGGTAACTACATATTATTTAAATTTCATCATGTATTTCATACTTAATTATTAACCTAACTTATTCTATTGTTAACATATGTCGTTTCAGGTTGATCCTATGTCCAAACCTAATGTTATGATGTGTATGTCGACGACATTTAGGACTTTTAGATACAATCTAAACAAAAAGTACATCAAACCATTCATGGACCAACCTGCGATTTTAAGAACACTACCCGATAAATACCCTTGGATCACACAAGAGCAATGTGATTATTTCGTGGACATCAGATTGTCAAAAAAATTTAAGGTAACTAGCTTTTATTAGTGTATTAATGTCTACAACCTTTAGTATATTCATATTAAGTATATGTTATACATAAAGAAAGTAAGGAGAAAAAAGAGTTGCAAGCTCTATAAAAATACCATCATTGTTCCGCTAAAAAAGGATATGCTCAGCTCGGTCATGACTAGTAAGAAACTCTCTAAACCATAAGAATATATGTTCTCATTATGTGTTTTCAACTTTACTAAGTCATATGCGATAAATTTTAATTGTAGCATATAGATCTTAAAAGTAATCCATCAGCCCGTGCTGAACTATGGAAAACAGCTCGAAGAGGAAAGAATAAATAGTACGTCGACCAAGACACAATTCAAACAGTTGAAAAAACTGTAAATTGTTGTTTCATTTCTTTTATATATGGTTTGGGTTCAACTCTTTGGATGTGAATCTAAAAATATTTTGCAACAGGATGAATTGGAATATAAATATGAAGGTCAAGATATTTTGGCTGATGAATTGAGAATGCCGGAACATCGTGAGCATGTTAGGGGAGCAGGTCGATTTGTATCTCCATCGATTTTCTTTAAGATGGCTTATCCAAATTCGAAGATGGGTCAACGACCAACAACTAAACCCTCAATTCGAATGCTCTCAACGATTTAACTCTCCGTGTGAGGGAAGTAATAGAGATGCCATAAGGGAAAATTAAATCCTTAAAGGGGTCGGCGCAGTTGGAGAAACCATTGATCATCCTGATGATGTTCCTGATTTAGGAGAAGTAAGTTTCATATTATTTAGTTTTAATAATGCATTTGAATCGTTTTGTATCTTAATTATGATTTACCTTTTTCTTAAAGGGTATGGCATGTCAACTAGCCGTTGAACATGGAGGTGACATTATTGCCATTGGTACAGTGTATGAATCGAGCGACTCATCCGCCAGAATTTATGGTATGCCTTAAGAGAAATTCAATGCGTGCGTCACGGTCGATATGATACTTGTAGGCAATGAGGGCTTAAACCTGCCCATCCCTATAAACAACGAGGTTCAATACCTTAGACAAGCTCTAAACACTTTTGTTCCATGGTCAAGATCACTAATTATTATAACACATACTGCATCAAAATAGGTATATAATTGTACATTATATCTTTATAATAATTTAACATGTACCACATTTATTTTACTAATAATGGAAAATGTTTATTGTCATAGTCCTCTAATCCAAAAAAAAAAAAAAAAAAGTGATTAGTAAGAAGTCTATAACAGCTACTAGTAAGAAGGTTGTTTCGGATTTGCAATCTCATCAATCGAACACGACCGTTCCAAACATGATCAGGCTAGTATATAATTATGCTAAAAATCAATTGGGTGAAGGTGGCTTAGTAACTATACCCATTACCATAAACGATTTTGATCTCAAATGTTATATTGCTAAAGATGAGATTTTGGAATATTGCGATACGAAAGACATAGACTATAATGTAATACTCTGTTACATCAGGTAAGTTAACGGTTTTCTTCTCAATTGTTATATTCTCATACTACTTTACGTGTTTGTCTTGTTTAATAACGTTTCCATATTCTATTTCAGTTGCATATGGGCTACTTTCGATAAAACGATATTGAATAACTACATACTAGTAGGCAGTTTCAACTTTGCAACGGTTGTAAAGAAAAAAAATCATAATGATCAAATTAAACATCTAGTTGATAGGTTGGACATGTGGATCTCAATCAACGAATATTCTTTTCCTTCAATACTGGGTAAATGTTCCAAATTTTGAATCTTTAATATTTATTAATTATGTTTATATCAGAATCAATATTTGTTAATTTGTATATATAGGCACCATTGAATTTTGGTCACCCTAATTCTTGAAGACAATACGACTATCATTTTCAACTCATTGGGTGAAAATCTGGTCGATGAGGGGTAACACCATATCGTAACTTGGTAAGTTTCTAAATAATAAACTTTTGAGCTTTGAATTTATATTTTATCTTCCTAAAGTTCCAACTTTATAAATATAGTGCCTATTGAATGTGGCATACAAAAAACGCATTGACGGCCAAACAATTACTTTGGAAATTGGTGGAGGTAAAGTAGAATAAAATTATTTTGTCAGTCTTTTTTTGTGATGTTGAATTATCGTACTAAGTATGTAACTATTTTTTTCACTAGTGCCCTAGACAAAGTGGATCCATACTATGTGGATTTTACGTCCAACTATTCATACGAAAGATGATATACAACACATCCATGCACATATTGAGACTTGTAAATTTGTTTACAAAATCATGTTAAATATAATCATATATATATAGAACATGCACTAATTTGACGTTTTTAATTATATGTGTCTTGTAGTTCAACAACGGCCCAAGCACATTCACTCAAGGTGATATTGATGAGATACGAGTAGAATGGGCAGACTTCATAGGTAGATATATGATACCAAATTAGTGTTTACGTATTGAAAAATAAATTAGTTGTGTGTAGTTTAAATATTAATTGAATAGCTTGATGTAACTGTACATAGATTTTGGAGGGATAAAGTTTCATTTATTGCATACTGGATTCTAGATTTTTCATTATGTTAATATACAAGTGGAGTTTTGTTATATATAATAGGTGAATTTTTTTGGGAATCGCATTATTGCCCTGTTATGCTGCCAAAATTTTGGTAACATATATCCATTATTGTGTTAAGACATGCATATGTGTTTATATTGTTTTTAGAAGTTAGAATGAATGGCTTAGATAATTTATTACAAAGTTTAGAATTGGTGAAAAAAGTATTAATAATCATTTCAAGTCAATATGTTTTTTTTTTTATTAAGTAGAATGACTTTTAATGGCGGGCACAACATATATGTCTTTTTTTAATAAAGTGATGATAAAATGTTTTTTAATGGGACTCCATATTTCCCATTTTTTTTATATAGTGTAATGACTTTTAATGGCGGGTACAATATATATGTGTCATCTTTAATAAATATAATGTCTTTTAATGGCGGGCACAACCAAGCTGGCCATTTTAAAATAATCTGAGACCCTTTAGGTGGAAATTTTTTTTTTAAAAAATAAAAGATTATTAGTGGTGGGCACACGCGCGCATTTGGTCGCATTTTTTGTTGCAGGCCCCACCAAAAGCCTTGAATATCAAGGTTATTGACGGCGGGCTACAACCCGCTCGCCATCTTAACTCATTTTTCTACTAGTGTTACTTTTAGTCCAACGACATTATTTAAGATAGAGATTTTAACTCGTGATCTTTTTATCATAAGAATATATTTTATGTCAGTTGACGTATATGTTATTGTTTGCTGAATATCTATTTTATCTCCCGTTATTATTAATTCGTTTATAAAGAATAATTACAATGTATTGAAGTTGTATTTACTAACTAAACACTAGAATGAATAATGAACAAAATTATCATTCATTCTTAACTTAGTCTTGTAGATCTAATACTAAATGACGATAGTTTTTTTTTTATTAGGTTAAAAAAAATGTTACATAGGATGAAAATTGAAAAATCAAACCTTCAAGATAAAAATGAATGTTTTATTAAATAAGACATATTCAAATTCCTATAAAAATATGGATGATTTCAATTTAGTTTTTGTTGGTTTTGTGCCAAACCGACAACCGAATCAATATCTTTGATTTTTCAATGATTAGGTCAAAACCGATGTCTTATAAAAAAAAACAAAACTATTGGTTCGATTTCCAATTGATTTGGTTTGGTTTTGGTTCAATTTTTTGTTTTTATTTAAATTAGAATTTGGTTTTTTTTTGTCTCGTTTTCAATTTGATTTTAAGAAATTTTATTTTGCGAACCAAAAAGTAAAAATTACATTTTCCATTAATAACGTAATATTTATAATACTTTTACTTCATATTTCCCAACTAAATTTGTTCTTCCATCAAATCTAAATATTAATATATTTTTATTTTTCTTTAATATTTATATATTCGGTTCGATTCGATTTTATGTTGGTTTTTTTTTTTTATCAAGAACCTTAACCAAACCAATATATTTCGGTTTTCTAATCGAATGATCCAATATTGTTTTAAAAAAAACCAAACCGATCCCATAGATTAGTTTGGTTTGATTCGATTTCATTGATTTTTTGTTTTCCTATCACTCCTATATAAAAACGTTGAGTTATTATTAGTTTCACATTTCATAATCTTAGAACAAACGTTCAACAATTATTTTCAAAAAGTTTGTGCTTTGAAGGTTGAAAAAAACTACATTTTTCCATCGTTAAAACCATGAATTATAACACGAGAATAAAAAATTAATTAGGTAATCATTCCAAATTTTCCTAGTTTTTGAAATTGATTAATTTGATCAAAGTAAGTTTTTATACTCTAAAAAACACTTAAAACTAATTTGTTCATAAATTTGAAGTTGTAGAAATAATTTCAGATCTATTCCCAAAATCAAAGCAAATGAGATGAACATCTAAATAGAAGAAGATGGAGAAGAAAATAGCACACCGGATTTAAGTGGTTCGGAACTAGCCCTACCTCCACTGTTTAGAACTATGAGATAGGTTTTCTCATTCTCAATTGTCATGGAAATTTTCAAGAAACTCAAATGATGGCTAGGATTTCTCGTTCAAAGGAAGAAGGAGACCCAAGGAACTTTATATATAGCTCTATCTTACACACCTCTTAAATGGTTAAAAGACTTAATCACATAATTAACCCAAGGTAAAACAAACCTCACTAAAGAGTTAAAATACAAATGATGTGTAATTCACGTGTTACAGAAATTATATTTTACTGAAATTGGTTTAATTATATAATAGTTTTAGTATAAAAATTGCATAATACAAACATATATGAGCCGTTTCAAACAGAAAAAAAAAAATTAACGAGGAACATAATTACGGAGGAAATTGTTTTTGAGTGAATGGAATAATTATGAAGGAAACCACGTACTCCATGTGTGTTGAGGTGTCGTGAATGATTATGGGAAATTAAATATTAATTATATAGGATTTTCTTTTTGGAATTTAACAACATTTCGGATTCGAATCTATAACTAATTGATTATTAAGTAATACATGATGTTATTGGAGTACTACTCCTTTTAGCAATCATAGAGGAATGAATATCATGGGTAGAGAATGAATATTGATTATGTATAAACCAATATTATTGATTATGAAGAGATAAATAGTAATTATAATAGAAATGGTTGTTGCAAACATGGGCAAGGAAATGAATAGTAATAACCTAATTTAAGCATTTTTTAGTACAATAGGGGATTCAAATTCCAATCATAGATCTTGTGGTTACTGATACATATGAATATCATTTGAGTTATGCTCACTTTGTAGTATAGCTAGTACAATGACTAAAATGATCAAAACAATAGTAGGGGTGTGTTTGAGACAAGGGAAATGGTAATGATTAGGAGATGAATGGTAATGAGGTGGAGAATAGGGAGGAGAGTGATTATGGGGAAAGAGTTATTTGTGTTTGGGGTGAAAGTAATGGTTATGGAGAGAATGATTATTTGTATTTGAGATAAAAGTAATGATTATATGAAAAATAAAATAATGAATATGTTGTGAGTGAAAAATAGTGACATGATATATAAAAAATTGTTGGGGAAAGAATAAAAAGTAATTAGGGTGTGAATGAAAAAAATGATTTTTGGAAAATGTAATTATGATGGAAATGATTTTTGGTAGCCCAAACACGGAAAATCATCCCCATTTTTATTCTCTTTTATTCTTGGTGGTCTAAACACTCCTAGATGATGTGAAAATTCGAACTCATAACCTACTAATCTTAAATACCCTTATAATAATGGAGTTATTATTCATACCGGCAAAATTAACCATTTAAATATAAAAGACCAAAATGTTTTTTGGACTAACTATTTATTTAAACTATGATACAAAAACTAAAAGGACGAGAGTTCTTATGGAGTACTAGTATATATATGATTAGTGTGTAAGAAGTTATGATTTCCAACTCCCACCCCAATTATTAAATTAAAAAAAAAAAAAAATTGAGCTGCAACAGATCTACAGTCTAAATTTTCACCTTCTATATTTGTAATGGTATATTCTCCCGATCTAAGGAGAAGACCTCTAGCTCTCAAATAAGCTCAACTTTTTTTCAAAAAAGATGAGTAAACTCAACCTCGATACGAAAATGGCCACACATTCAACCAAACTTTCCTTAAGAAAAAGAATTGGTTTCATTTTTTTTTCTTGCAACTTTCCTTTTTTTTTCACGTGCAATGCAGCCTCCGCCACTTTTTTATACAAAAGTAACATTCTTGATCCTTAAAAAGAAAGAAAATAAAAAAGGCATTATATTCATATATATATATATATTTATTTTGAGAATCATATTTAAATATATCTAAGATTAAGATTTCATTAAACAAAAATACATAACAACAATTTTAAAACAATATTAAAACACACTCCACTCGCTAAAAAATTCACACAAGTATTTTATTATCACAGTTTTATAAACATCCCCGAACCCGTTCACTCGGGTCGGATACGGAACTTTCTTCAACAGGTCCTTAGCGGGTTTCCGCACAGGCAGTCATTACTGGTAAACGAGGACGCTTCGAGGTGGTCAAACGGCGACCCGATGGGTATCGACCCGCAAAGATGGTTATGGCTAAGATCCAAATGCCCAACGTACTTGGCGGACGACAACGAATTCGGAATCGGACCTTTGAGAGCATTGAACGACAAGTCGAGCGCCATAAAGTACGAATCAGGGCAAAAAACGTCAGGAATGTGACCTTCAAGGGCGTTTCGGCTCAAATTCACAATCCCTAATCCGCCATTGCCGATCAGAGATGAAGGAATTTGGCCGGAGATTCTGTTGCTATCCAGATTAAGCGTCGAGAGAACCGGCATATTGCCGATATTCTCAGGAATCAAGCCGGAGATTCCGTTCATCGACAAATCCAAATCCGCGAGGCGGTACATTTTGGTAATCGAAGACGGAATCGCTCCGGTGATTTGATTCCGGCCGAGGAGCGCTCTGCTCAGCATTCCTAATCTCCCGAAATCCGACGGAATTTCGCCGCTGATTTGATTGTTTCTGAGATCTAGATGCTTTAATCCGGCGATGTTCACGATCGACTTAGGTATTGTACCGGAAATCGCATTTTCGGCTAGGTTAAGAACTGCGAGGCGATTTAGGTTTCCGATATCGGAAGGAATTTCGCCGCTGATTCTGTTTCCGACGAGGTCGAGAACTCGGAGATGGCTGAGTTTCGTTAAGCATTTCGGAATCTTGCCGGAGATTCCTTTCCAATCAGCGATGATGAGGATCGTGAGGCTATCGAGCTTGCAAATCTCCTGCGAAATCGAGCCGGTCATGTAGCCGGTTCGGCCGGCTTTTTCGAAGATCGGATCCTCGGACTCGCCGCGGAGGCTTATGTCGGTGACCTTGAGAGTTTCCGGATCGCAGCTTACGCCGTACCATCCGCCGCCGCAGCAGGAATTCCCGGTCCAGGATTTGAAGATTCCTAAGTACGGCTCCTTCAACGCCGACTTGAATGCGAGCAGCGCCGCCTTGTCCGACGGCGAACAAGCGTCAACTGCGGCGGCGAGAAAGCAGAGGGCAAGTAAGATTCTCAACAACATTCTTATGTCTGTGAAACAATGTTGGAGTTATTTGAATGAGAGAGAAGTTGTTTTTGTTTTTTTGGTGAGTGTGTAAGATCTGCCATGGCAAACATTGTTATATGTAGGAGAAGGAGGGAGGAGGGAACCTGTGAGACTTGAGACTGGCAGCTTAGTTTCAATGCAGGTGATGATTTTACGATAATACCCCTGGTGAAGAATTTAATTACATTTATAAACTTCTTTGAGATAGGGAGAAAATGAGAAACTTAATTCCATTTTTATGTTTATAAATATTTGATTCTATCTTTTCTTTATTGTCACATGGTCTTGTTGGTCCATTTTTTAGGTTAACATTTCAAAGCTCTATGTTGTCATTATTAATACTGATTCTATAATATATAGAAATTAAAAAAATTCATATCAAATTAATTTTGAGATAGGTAATTATTATAAATTAAATTTTTTTTTTTTTAATTTTTCAAGACCTTCTTAATTATTAAATCATCTTACAATGGTTAAATTTTTATGTTCAACCTGGATATTACTAAAATTTGTTATTTACTATAAATAATAATCAAATAATTTAAACATCATTGAATCAATCCAAGCAGGATAAAGATATCAATTATAAATTTGACTTACTCAATCGAGCAGAATAAAGATATCAGTTATATCATCTTGAGATTTCGACTTCCACCCATGCAATTATTAAACTAAAAAGGAAATTAATTTCATTTCTTCCTAAATTTTAAAGTTTTTTATATTTTTGCTTCAAAATTAAAAAAGGCCCCTTTCTTTTATCTCTCAAATTTGGAATTGATTGTAAACGGAAGAGCTGACAGGATAAAGTACCAGTGGTTTGCATTTCAGATGTTGATAACCTATTTCTCCACCTCTTCAATTTATAACTTAAAAAAGGAACCAAACAAAAAAAAAAAAAGCATCGTAATGAAAGGGATCTAAGAATATAAAAATTGTCGTTAAGAAAGTTAAAAAAAAAATAAAAACAATAAAAAACAATGGGTTATGAGAATTTGAAATGGTAATCTCATGCTTACTATTTTGTACGAGATGTTAAAGTTCTGCTTTTGTTGGAGTGAAAAAATAATTAAAATAATGGATAATTATTACATATATGATTATGTTCATTAAAAAAAAAAGGGTTCCTTCTTTTTCTTATGTAGCTCAATTGTAGAGATCTTTATTTATTTTTTTAATTTTTTTAGATAAAATCTTTAAAGTTAAGCATGCTTTAACTTCAATTTTAAATTGGATGATCTCCTAAAAAAATTCATGCATGTAATTGAAAGGACTCGTATTGGTATATGCAGAGATAGTTTTTACTCTTAAAACTAATTAAGACAGGTAGGTGGCATAGTCGAGTTGTAGAACATACATAAAGAATATCATAAATTCATAGTCAAGGTCGAATCCATATTTTCCAAACACCTAAGGCATTACTAGTTAATATTATTGTTGTTTTTTACTTTCAAAGTAAAATTCATTTTAATTTTTTAAATTTTACAAATGAATCATTTAATAAGAGATGATGTAACTTGTGCATGAATTGGAGCCTAAATAAGTTGATTGAGATAAGTTTTAAACAATCATATATTAGACGGTAAATCAACAACAATAACCAAGATGCGTATTTTTTTTAGTTTAGAGGTCATTTTTCAAGTAATAAACCATACACATTACATTCAGAATTGGATAAGTAATTTTTATTGAATACAAAACGAAACTACGAACAAAAAAAAAGTCATATATAAGTATTAATGAAAGTATAAATGAACCAACAATATATAATTCTAAATTATAATTGTTCAATATATCTTTTAACACATCCTAGATTAAACTCCTTTAGTTAACAATGTTACAAAAAAAAGTTCACACTTTGTTAAAGTGCATTTTATTTACTTTCAAAGGAATAAAAATGATTGATTTTATGAGCTTTATGTTAGCTTTTACCAATAATCATTCTCTAGTTATTATTATTTTTTAAAAATATCTAGCAAATGATAGATGTATGGGACCTTATAATGAAAACACAATATCTGGTGCATATCCCTTAAATTGCTTTTGTGTGGGATCTTCAAATCCTCCAAATTAGATTTGCATAAAAAGGGGCCTAGACATATATATTACTACTTCTACGTTACATTTCTTCTCTTTTGATTGTTTTTTCACTGATTAATTTCTTGAAACATGGCATATGTCATGCTAGTTTTATTACTCTACACACCATTTTTATTATGTGGTATTCAATATTAATTTTTTAAATGTTCATTTTTCTTGGGAGATTTTGGATGTATAATAAAAAAAATGTAAAGTATTTTCATCTATAGCACAAAATGAAAACTAATTCATTTGTAACAGAAAATTTAAATTGAATTTTATAACTGGTTGAGTTCTATTCGTGATAGAATTCAATCAATGATAGACTCATTCTATCACTGTTTTTTTAGTTCTATCTCTGATTCAGTTCTATCACTCATAGAAATTAATGTGCTATAGATGATTTATTATTTAGAAATTGTGCTGCAAATATAATACATGAGGTATAATGTGCGACAGTCCATTCTTTTTCTTATAGGACGAATTGTAAGAACTCGACTCTAAAATAGTCATAAACCCGGTTCTTACTCAGCATGCATGAATTTAAAAACCCTTAAATTCGACAAGTAAGACAATTAACAGAAACTTAAACATTTATTAGGAAAATGGCAATCCAAAAACCCTTATTAAAAACCAATACAATTTAAAGCCTCTGGCCGAAGTATGTTAAAACAGTTCTAAAACAATTCCCTAAAAAATCTAACATGCTGAAAACATAAAATATTTGAAAGAGAATATGCGGCGGACTCCCATGATCAGCCAGCTCCTCCTCTAGCCGCCCCGGTGCTGTACCAAGTTACCTGGTGAAAAAACCACAGAAATAAGGGTGAGTACAAAGGCATTCAGTAAGAATCCCCAACCGGGGTACAGTACGCAAGTCACAACATCTAGCATCCTAGCATACAAGCAGAACAACATCATAAAGGCAGTCTCAACACAAATACAATCATAGCATGCTCAAACCATCGAAAGTCTCTAACTCCCTGCTAAGGATCCACTGTGGATCTCCAAATGGGTTACCAATATAACCCCCAGAATCTCAAGAGTCTCCAACTCTCGGCTAAGGTGATCAGCTCACTATGCTGATCCTGGACACTTGGGAGAGTACTCAAGCGTCGGGCTCTAACTGAACGAAAAGTTGTACTGATACACTAGCCCGAGGGAGCTCTCTTCCCGGCATCTAATGCATATATGCGCACATCGCATGCTCCTGCAAACTGGATAAATGTAAGCTACACAAACTATGTCGGTCTAGGTGCACATGCCTATTACTCGGAAAGGGGAGCACTGATCCACAACAGGCGAGAGGCCCTCGGCACCATACTGTAGCAGCCTGAATCACACCCAACGCCTGAAGCTAAAGGTCGTCCCAAGGCAGGCTTGCACCAAGGAAAGGACCCCGCTCTAGCAGGCCACAAACTAGGCTTATGTTGGGGTGGTAGCTACTCTACACCCTGCTGTCGGGCGTAAGAAATCTGTTCTCACAGCCCGACCAGTGGGAACACGTACGTTGGTCCACTCTCAACCTGTAGATGATGACAACCTAACGGGATCTAGCTAAAAGGAAGCACCCTAGAGCTAACAGAGTTCAACTTCAAAACATTGCACAATAACATACAACATAACACAATCACAGATACAAGCAGTCGTTGCAAACAGAGTAGTGCAATCCAGGGTACATCAAACTACATGCTAGGTCCTATCAGACAAGTCGTACAATCCTATCCACTAGCACATATGCATCAATAAACCTACAAGAGCTTATCCACTAACATGAGCATTGAACAGGACCATAAATAAACAAGCCTATCCAATAACAGATTCATTCAACAACACAACATCCAGAAGCCTAGTCCACTAGCATGCTCAACAATAGAAAAGCAGTCATTCAACCTATCCACTAACAGGTCAATAAAGCAAGTAAGAAACAGCTAAGGAACTATCAATGGCAAGCGCAGGGTCCACACAACCCCGGCAAGGAAATCCTTACTTACAAACCAGAAACAGACAATAATAGATACTTGCTCTTAGAGATGCAGAACCAACCACGCAAGAATATGCACCCTAGCCAAATAATGGTAATAAATAACAATGATCAGCCAACTAAACAGTTACAATAACAAGGCATCCAACAACAGGTCTCGGAAAGCAAGGTTACCCAAATCGAGAACTGGATAGCAACTCGCGAAGACGATGCTGCTGCTTCGGAGGTTTGCTGGGGCAAAACTCTGCCTGGCGAAGAAGCACGCTGCGGAGGGCACGAGGCACGGCTGACACAGATTGTACGGCACAGGGCTGCGCTAGAGTTTAAGCGAAGAGGTGATCGGGGTCGTTAGGGCGACGGTTGGGCGTGCGATTGGACAAATCTAGAGAGTGCGTGCGGGCAGTCATGATGCGATCGGCGATGGATGTTTGCGCAGAGGCCGAGCGTGTTGCTGCGAAGGAGCCGACGAAGTGGCAATGCGAGCGTTGGCAAACAGAGATTGAAATAGACAAGGCTGTGTGCGATCAATGGTTGTGATCGACGATACGCTGCGGCTAGGCAAAGACTTGTGAGGCGAGCGACACGACTCGTCGAGCTGCTGAGCAAACGGGCTGCTTGCGGGGCTGGGCGAGGATCGGTGAAGGGTGAACTGGCTTGGGATCGTTGGTGGGGCGAGATCGGCAATGGGAAGGGCCTCCGCTAGATGAAGGGCGAGCTTGCTCTCGGCCAAGGAAGAAGAAGAGGAAAAGAAAGAAAGAAGAGAATGCGGAAACCGCTCTAATATAGGGAGCCTTTTCGCCATGTGTCATCCAATCCCAAACCAACTAGTCTTTGAGTCCTGGAAAAGGCAACTTAAACCACTATTTTTCTCTTTAATCTCTTTTAACCAAAAGGAGTTCCAACCTTCCCAAAAACAACTAACCCTGGAAACCTGAAACCGTAGTAATAACCTGAACTCAGCAAATGATAGAAACAGCCGTGAAACCCTGGTTAATTACAAAACCAACCCTAAAGGAAAAATTACCAAAATGCCCCTAAAGGCTCAAACTGCCCTAACGGCCCAACCGAACAACCGAACAAACCTGGGGAACCGGAATGGAAAACTGGGCCGTTACACGAATACTTAACTACGACTTCTTACAAAATTAGAAAGTCTTCATTCAAGTGTGAATAAGGGAAGGATCGGAGAAAAGCATATTTCTAGAGCTTTTCAATTTTTTTTCAATAATATTTTGACATGAGGATTTGAATATATAATTTCTTCAATTACTAAGCTCTTTTTTGTATTTCATTTATTTATTTATTTTTAATATAGGTTTGTTTGATAACTAATTTAGTTTTTTATTTTTAAATTTTAAAAAAGTTTTTAAAATATTAAAAAGAAAAATTCAAAAAAAAAACTTTTAAAATCCAATTTATATTTATTTTTCCTCGAAAAATGGGGAAAATGTGATTAAAAAAAACAAGTCTCTAATACTTTTGAGTTTAAAAAGATAAATGCCAACCAATTGAGCTACTTTATCTATTTAACATTTCATTTTCATTTTCTTAAATATATAGCTTAACTAAAATAATTTTATTTTATTTTACTAAATATTAAAAATAATAATTTTTTATTTAAAAAATAATAATAATAATTATCAAACATGTTTTTAGTTTTAAATTTTTTTAAATGAAAGATAAAAATAATTATCAAACATGTATGATTTTTATTTTTTACATATAAAATCTAAAAATAAAAAATTAATAAAACAACAAAAAAACAAAATGGTTATCAAACTAAAACTAAGTTATACACGTTGATAAATATTATATCAATACACTACATTTTAATTCTTTTTGTGTAGCTTTTGTGTGTATAGCATACGGTATCGCTTCAGTTGTTTATTGTTTTTTTCTTTTTTTGACTATATATCGGGGGAAGAGGGATAAATATCGATTTTCGAAATCGAACCTGTGATGTTGGTGTTGAACTGATATACAACCGAATAATAGAACCATTGCACCACTGACTCATTTATTATTACCTATATACGATTTCCGTTATATAGGCTATAGGAATAAGAAAATAATAATAATAATAATGGAACTACACGGACTATGGAACTTAAATGCCTTGAACAAAATTGTGCCTTTAATACCTTTGAGTTTAATACACAAAAATGAGAGATATGTTAGAGAATTTGAGACATAACGAGGACATTCGATTGGAGGAATAGAATCACATACGCATTACTAAATTGTAGCGATGAAAATGTTATTAATCCACTTTGCAATCAAATTAAGTCTATTTGTTGTGATCAATTAAGAAAGTTCATGATGGGGAATTAGAAAATTTTAGTATCTATACAAAAAATCAGTATATCTATATGAATAGTTTTCTAAGGATTTTTGTTAGCTCAAACATTAATTAAGGATGAAGTCTTGAATCTGTAACTTTTTTATTATTAGGTCCGGTGGAACTTTGCTTCATTTGTCAACTTTAAAGATACCTAATATTTTGGTATTGGAATTTTTTATATTTATGAATTAGCATGCTTTAAAATTTAGGTTCATAAAATGGGAAAAAATAAGAAAGTACTAAAAAATGGAAAGAGGCAAGGAAAGGTAGATAGAGCAAACTAGTTCATATCTTAGCATCACCAATTTTTTTTTATGTCTATCTAAATAATTGAGTTGCATCTTATTTTTCTTTAACCAAAAAAAAATATTAAAAAAACAAAAAGAAAAAAAAATAAAGATAAATAAAATATGTGGTATAAAACAATAATCCGATAAATTCTCAGTTTAGGGGATTTTGCATGTATAATAAAAAAAATGTAAAGTATTTCCATCTATAGTACAAAATCAAAACAAATTTATTTGTAATAGAAAATCTAAATTAAATTCTATCACTAGTTGAGTTTTATTAGTGATAGAATTCAATAAATGATATACTCATTCCATCACAAATTCAATAAATGATATATTCATTCTATCACTGCTTGAGAGTTCTATCACTAATAGAAATTAATGTGTTATATATTAATTATTTTAGAAATTGTGCTGCAAATATAATACATGAGGTAGAATATGCTGCTATGGTAAATTCTCAGTTTAAGGTAATGTTTTTATTTTTTTTTAATTATAGAATATAGTAGTGGTTGACAATAATTCCTCAAAAATCTCTTATTATATTTGGAAATAAACAACCACTCTAAACCATTTTTGACACATCACTAAACCCTCTATCAAATCTCACATTAAAATTCATCAAACTTCATATCAAATTTATCACTCAACTACTATTACACTAATATCCAAAATTCTTTCTAGAAATAATTTTTTACTTTATCTAAAGAGTTGGTAGTGTATTAACTTAGTTGATGGATTGTAATCCAATTTAACTCCATGAAATAAATTATTTTATAAAAATTTATGAAATAATAATAATAATTTCAATTCATAAAAAAAGCCTCATTTTATCCATACATAAAAAGTTTCATGTAAATATATTTCTAAAGATATAAAAAAAAATGTGCAAAGAAAATAAAGTAATAAATTAACAATAAATACTAAATTTTAATTTTATTAACGTTATAAATATTAAAGTTGAATATTTAAAAGTAAAACGATGAAACTAAAATAAAATTAAAAGTACAAATGATACTTTAATTATTTTATTTTTTAAGTTGTTAATATTTTTTTAAAATATATATCAAACAAAATTTAATACAGTTAAGTAACGGAAAGAGAAAAAAAATTGAAATTAAGATTTTTTTTTTCTTCCATCTAATATCTTTTACTTATTTTTACTTTCATATCTTTGTTATGAAAAATAATAATAATTTATTTAATAAGACCACCACAACCTTTTACTTTCTATTTGTTTATTTTTTAGAATAATATATTTTTACAAATTTTATATAAATATTCGAGCTAATAATTCACCTCAGTGCAAAAGTAAAGCCTGGGATCAGGACCCTTAGCTATTGTTCGTCGGGTCTGCTTCTTCCTAAACATCATCGTGGGTATTCAAATAAAGGGGAACACTTCTGAAGCTTGCTTTCCTGTGTCTCTTACGATGGCTTGTTCCGGTTTTGAGAAGCATCATCTTAGAACATTGCAACGTGGGTCATATCGCAAAGCCGGAGATCTATTCAATCGTAAATTTAGTTCAAATTTTTAAAATTTATTATTATTTACTTAATCCATGTTATTAATATGTTTAGTAACAAAATATCAAATTAAAAGTTGATTAATAATTCGATAGGATTTTTTTTATACATTAGGAGTATATAAGTGTGTCAATTAACTAAAATGTCATAAATTCGAATTCTTCACTTGTTATTAAATTTAAAAATATTTTTTTTTAAATCAATTGACAATGATGGATAATTAAAATTCATACACTATTGATCATAGATATATAAATATTGTTAATTATTCTAACTACCTTTAAAAAAAATATTGCAACCATTATTAACACCAATCACCAAATAATTAGTTAATTATTTCAACCACTGTTAACATCAATCCTCAAACTAGTAATTAATTACTTCAATTACAATTAACTCTTCCATCCATCTCTTCTCTCCACCCTACTCTTTTCTACAAAGAAAATAGCGTTGTGGATGACAATTTTCATTGAGGATATGTCTGAGGCAAGGGGAATGGTAATGATTAAGAGAGAATGAAAATGAGGAGGAGAATGATTATGGGGGGAATGATGTAACGGCCCAGGTTTTTATCCCGGTTCCCCAGGTATGTTTCTCTTGAGTTTCGGTTGTTTCGTTGGGCTGTTAGGGCAGTTCTAGCCTTCAGGGGTATTTTGATCATTTTACCCCTAGGGTTAGTTTGGTAATTTATCGGCTTTCAGGGTCGTTCTTGCTTTTGGTTGATACCAGGGCTGCTCTGTGATTTTCAGGACTTCTGGGTTAGTTTCGCTGTTTGGAGGTTGGAGGTTGTTTTGGTTAAAAGAAGTTAAAAGAGAAAAAGGATAAAAATTGGTTTAAGTTTTGCCTTCGCCAAGGCTCGAAGGCTGGTTGGTTCTGAGATTGATTGACATGTGGCGAAGAGGCCTTCTTTTGATCGTTCTTCTTTTACGATCGTCTTTCCATTCCCCATTTGGATCGAATTTTGTTCTCTTCTTCTTTTCTTCTTCTCTTCTTTTTGCCGAGACCTACAAACCCTAGTCGATACCATCTCCATTGTCGATCATCCCTTGTCAAGCGCCTCGCCGTCAAGCCCTAGCCAGCCGCACATTGTCGCACTATCGCCCTCGCCAAGTTGTCGCAGCCGCTCGAGATCGCAGCCCCATTCGCGATCACATCGGTCCTCTGCGCAAATGTCCATCATCGATCGCACCGCAATCTCCCGCGCCAGTCACTGCTCGTCGCCTCACCCAGCCCGTACGCACGCACGCATCACTTCATCGTGCCGAGCCAGCCGCATCGCCACGCCTTCGCCCTGCCTGTGGATCCCCTTACCGAAAGTAGCCAGCCGTGCTGCAGCCTGCCGCACACTCGCAGTGCTCTTCTACACGTAGACGCGCCTCACCCATCCGCATCGTTGCCGTTGCTTGCTCGCCCGTGTACGTCGCCCCATGAGCCTCGTTCTCGCTGTGCCGTCGCTTGTCTTCCTTGCTGCCGCACACACCTTCCGAGCCAGCTAACGAGCAGCCTTGCAACCTAGACTTCTTGTTGGGAGTTGGGTAATTCCCGATCCCCTTGTGTTCGCTGTTCTTTTCAATAACCTAGAATGTTTATTGATCGGTTTATATTACGTTTGCCTAGGTTGAGTTTCGTGTTGATTCTGCAGCTCTAGAAGCAAATCTTTGTGATTGTCTTTTCTGGTTTTCAGGTAAGGATTTCTTATCGAGGTTGTGTAGACCCTGCAATTCATACATTGATTGCATTCTTGTTGCTTGTTTACTGTTTACGAGCATGCTAGTGGATAGGATTGTATGTTGTTCTATTTCCTACTAGCATGTATTGTTTCCTGTTTCTACATGTTAGTACTATGCTAGGTTTGTTCTTTCTGGCATGCGTTGTGATTCCTGTTGATAAGCTTGTAGTGCCATGCTAGGCTGTATCTGTTGTTGAACATGTATTAATCTGTCAGGAAACAAGTTTGTGTATTCTTAGCTAGCTTTGGTTAGATTGTCTTCATCCAGAGGCTGAGAGCTACTTTGTCCCCACAGGTCGAGACCAGCGAGGACAGGTTCCCGCCCCCGGCAGCCGGTTGTGGTCTAGCTCACCACAACAGCATAAGCTTAGTCTGTAGCCTGCTAGAGCGGAACCCCTCCAATGGTGCAAGCCTGCCTTGGATGGTTCTTAGCTTCAAGCGTTCGGTGGTTCAGGCTACTACAGCTGAGTACCGCGGGTCTCGCACTACTGTAGATTAGTGACACCGGTTCCGAGTCTTTAGGCATGCGTACCTGAACCGGAGTAGTTTGTTTGGATCCCACATTTACGTGATTTATAGCAGCATGCGGTGTGCGCGCACACACATTAGGCGCCGAGAAGAGAGCTCCCTCAGGCTAATGTCGTTAGTATACCACTTCCGTTCCAGTTTAGAGCCAAACACCGGGTACTCTCCCGGGTGTCCTAGGATCAGCTAAGAGAGTTGATCAGGATCAGTTTTGAGAGCTGGTCACTTGGCCGAGGGTATGAGACTCTCGAGGATTATCTGTTTGGGATCAGTTTTTAGAGCTGGTCATTTGGTCGAGGGTAAGAGACCTTTGAGAATAACAGATCGAAATCAGTTTAGAGAGCTGATCATTAGGCCAGGAGTAGGAGACTCCTGTGGATTCAGGAGATATGTTGAGATCACAAGGCAAAGTTTCTGTGTTGGTAACTATTTGCATGTATACTAGGATGCTAGATGATTAGATGTTTCGTACTGTACCCCAGTTAGGGATTTTTACTGAGGGCCTTTGTACTCACACTTATTTTTTGTGGTTTTTCCACCAGGTAACTTGGGACAGCACCGGGACGGCTAGCGGAGGAGCTAAATGATTATAGGAGCTGCCAGCGCCACTCTGTCATTTATTTATTTGTTTCAGCATGTAGTTGTACACGGAATCCGTAGGGTTTTGCACTGTTCTTTAAGTTCGTTTGAGGATGTTGAATAAATTACTGGTTAGGATCTTAGTTTTGTTTTTAACTGGATTTATGCTTATAGTTTAAAAGATTTATTTATAAAGATGTCATTATTGTTTTAAACGCCTTTATATACATGCATGCTGAGTAAAAACCAGCTTTAGAGCTGTTTTTAGAGTCGGGTTCTTACAAATGATTATTTATGTTTTGGGTGAATGTAATGATTATGAAGAGAATGATTATTTGTGTTTGAGATAAAGGTAATAATTAGGAGAAAAATAAAATAATGAATATGATGAGAGTAAAAAATAGTGATGTGATGTATGAAAAATTATTGAAGAGAATAAAAAGTAGTTTGAGAATAATGAAAAAAATAATTTTTAAAAAACGTATTACGGAAGGAATGATTTTCGGTGGCAAAGTACCAGAAATAATTTTAGTTCTCATTCTTTTTACTTTTTAATGGAAATAAAGAGGGTTTCACAGTGGGTCCCGATAACATTACATCACATCACGTGCCCTCTTGTCAATTTTCCACCCCTTTATTGAGTTGTCAGTGGGTCAGCGATTTCTTTTTAACCTTAATTTCTGTGTGTCGGCTTTAATTTTAACAAATTAATAAGACTTTTTTTATTCGCCATCAGATTTTGTTCATGATTGAAATCAATGGATTCAATGGCCTAAATTGTTGTTTTTATTGTCCATATTAATTGATTTTTCAAAAAAAATAATTGTTTTTATTGTCCATATTAATTCATTATCATTATCATAACTTTGTTATGATAATCTCACTTTGTATTATCAAAGGTATGTTTGGGATACCAAGAATAAGGAGGAGAATGAAAATAATTTTTTTGTATTTGGACTACCATAAATCACTTCCTCCATAATCACATTTTTCAAAAATAACATTTTTTTTCATTATCCTTCAAACTGCTTGTATGTTCTCTCCAACAACTTTTTATACATCATATCACTATTTTTCACTCTCATCATATTTATTATTTGATTTTTCTCATAATCATTTCTTTCACCCAAACACAATTAATCATTCATTTCACCCAAAACACAAAAATCACAAATAATCATCTTCCATAATCATTTCATTTCCTATTCCCCCTAATTCTCATTCTCCATAATCATTACCCAAACACACCAAGAGGAATAAGAATTAGGAGGAGAATAAGAAAGAGAATGATTATGGGAAATGATTATTTGTCTTTTTTGGGGAAGAAAATAATTATGGGAGAATGATTATTTATGTTTGGAGGGAAGAAAATGATTATGAAAAAGATAAAATAACGAGTATGATAAGACTGAAAAATAGTAATGTGATGTATAAAAAGTTGTGGGGGAGAGAATAAAAATATTTAGGAGGAGAATGAAAAAATGTGATTTTTGGAAAATGTGATTATAGGGGAAAATGATTCTCGGTGGTCCAAACACGAGTAATCATCTCCATTTCCATTCTCTTAATACACCTTAAATGAGCACCAAAAAGTAGGAAGAATGAAAATTATGCACTAAAAAAAAGAATGAAGGTTATTATAAAACTATAATTTCATTATTTATGTTTGAGCTATAAATAACTTTTTTTTTTCTATAAGCAATATTCATTAGCCACGTAGTTAATATTCATACGAGCAATACTTATGTAAGGGTGGGTAAGTATTTCTAAAATACTTACCCACCTTAGAGCCACATATTTTTACTTTTTATAAAAAAAATTGGCTTTGATTGATGGAGAGAAAAATGTTAAAGTGGAGAGAAAAATACAAAAAAAAAAAAGTGGTTGTAAGGGTGGGTAAGTATTTCTAAAATACTTACCCATCCTTACCTAAGTATTGCTCTATTCATACTACATAGTCTCATTTCCTCCGGGGTTAGAAAGAAGGCACCAATGTATATTGGTTTGACTTTATTTTTAGGTTTAAAATTTCCAATTTATTTCTTTAGTTAAATTTTTTTTCTCTTCAAATTAGTGAAAAAAATGTGTTTCTAGATTTGATATTTATACCTTTAAGCATACTTTTAATTCAAGATTTTTATTTATTTTTACTAGGTTGTTAATTTGATATCTAGTAATTTAGAAATTATGAATTTACATCGTCTTATTCAAAATTAATTTTTAGATATCTATTCAATCAAATGTTTTCTTTTTTTGAAATAAAAATCAAATGTTTGACTCTACATATATATTATTGAAATTTTTTACATTTTTTGAATGATTAGATTTATTTTTTTTATTATCAAATTTGAAATATTATTGTCGCACTAATAAGGAAAAAAGATATTTATTAGCTAAAGATACAATTTGCAACCATTCATATGCTGACAAATTAAATACAGAAGATTAAAATCAAATAGATTGAGCAATTATGAAACTATCTTTTTTCTTTCATGAGCAATTATTATGACAACTAAAATTGTTCATAAAGGGGCAATTATCTTGATACTCATATTATTTGCATTACTTTCCTTTATAATATAATTAGTGGGTATGACCAATGAATGAGAGGGTAATGTTATCTAAGGAAAGAGGGCAATAGTATTTTTAATTATTTTAAAGTCTTAAAAAGAATGATTTTGTTTGAATTGTTTGCCTGTTGTAATTCACATCTATGGATGTAATTACGAGAATTAAAACAAAATATGAGTAGAACTTTATAACAAAAATATAACTATATATAATAACTTCTTTTAGTTTTGTTTTTTCAGATAACTTTTTAGTTAATTATTAAAATTATTATATATCGTGATGTATAATTATTGATATAAAATATCAAGTTTTGACATATTACTATTGTTTTAACTATGTTGAGATGTGATGGACCAGATAAAAAAAAAATTATGTAGCTACCAAGAGTAGGTTCAATGGCATCTAAAGAAATTGTGGGCTTCAATCTCTTATTACAATTGCTGTAGAACTAACCAAAAAAAAAAAAACTTAAAAAATTATAGGTGGAAAAAGTGAAACTTAAAGAGATATTAGTAGTTTATATAGACCCAGCAACAACAGTAGTTCAGCTACCCTCGATGACCAAAAAATAACAAGTTAAAATTTTCCCGCCTCAATAGTTATAACTCAAAAAATAAAAATAGTTTGTATATTTTATTATTATTATTCTTCTTCTTTTTATAAATGACAGTGTAGTTGACGAAATTGAGATAATAAATACAAATATTAATATATCGAACGGGGTTAAATTATATGACTTATCCATAATTTATTAATGCTATTTAAGGATAAATAATTAGATTTGAGGAGGATGAGGATATTCCGAGGAAGGAAAACTGGTGCCCGAGCATATGGATGCAAAACTCCAACTCTCCGTCATTACAAAAAAATATTCATTTCTATTGATAAAAGGTCTTTTAGATGAAACAAAAAATAAATTGTGAACTTATATTTAAAGTGGACAATGTAATATCAATATTAGATAATAGTCCATCTAACTTAGTCATGGTCTTTGATTCTAAAAAAAAAAGTCATAATTTTTAAAATTCTTCAAAGTGTCGAACAAAAAATATGTGAGCTCAAATAAATGTCAAAATTAGTTATAATGGATTCGTTGTTGAATTTTCTGTGTGCTCTGTCAAGTGATGAAGTGGTTTTGTAATATGTTCGTAGTTGAGCATTATGTGTTGTTCCAAAGAGGGATAGTTTATGTGTGCTCAAACATAATTATAAAATTCTTGTGATTTAGCTTTCCAATTTACTCAAATGTAATTTAGAATGATTCGTGGTTAAGTTAATTTGGTTTGCTCAAGTATAATTTGGGGGTAATTGTCATATGTGGTACTTTGTTCGAATTGTTGAAAGTACAAAAATCTTGAATTTATAAGGAAAACAAATATTTTCATACATATAAGATTTTTTGGGTTTATGCTCAAATGAACAATATCATACTAATGTGTAGATCTTTGGAATGGTTATCGTATCCAGCAATATGGGCAGAATTTGGGTATCTATTATAGATTATGATAAGGATGACAACTACTTGAATCTTCACATTAATATGATATTGTCCACTTTGGGCCTAGATCCTCATGACTTTATTTTTGGACATCTCCCAAAAGGCCATATATCAATGGAGATGATTGTCATTTACTTATATACTCATGATCTTTCCCTCATCTAACCAATGTGGGATACTTTGTTAGCATCCCAAAAATCCTTCCCTCGAACAAAGTTCTATCGAACCTCTCCGTGGGCTCAACTTGTGATTCAGCACCCGAGGATTCAACCCTCATCTCGAACAAAGATCGAGTCTCCCCTCAAATTGTCAATTCGTCTAGATGCAGATAGACCAGATTTCTACGCCAACTATTTTATCGGACTAACTCCACTTCTCCTGAGAGTACACCACTAGTCAATTTGTCTAGATCACATCTAAACCAACTCCTCTTCTCTTGAGAGTACACCGTCAGTCTGATAGAGCTACCACAAATTTTTGTCTCGGAGCTCCAAACGTCTTTGTCCTACACCGGAGCCTTTTTTCTACCTACATGGTTATGTTTGGGGTAAGGCTCTGATACCACTTGTTGGGAAAAACCTTTCCTAATTACGTAGGAATAAGCAGAAAATGACTAAGAAATTAAAAAGAAAAACAATAAAAGAGAACACAAGATTTTACGTGGAAAAATTTTGGAGAAAAAAATCACGGTCAGAAAAAACTTCCACTATATGATAAATATTACAATCACATAGAATTCTCTCTCCCGACCCCATTCACATAAACACTCTCTTAAAAAATTATACTACTCACACCCATTACCTCACTCTCCACAATAGAATACAAAATGAATTTAACTAGAGTCAGTACACCAAGCTTAAAGTGCTTCTGATAGGATACTTTGAAACCAAAGCTAGTTGCTCTATTTATAGTGCTTGAAACACACTACTTCCTTTTAGCTTTCCAATTCCTTAAACCTTTTCGATTTTTTGAATTTTTCTGATTCTTTGAATCTTTCCAATGTAAAAAATCTTCTTCCTAATATTTTGTCAAAATCCTAACACTTTTATTCCCCAATTCAAAAGAAATGTGAAGGGGTGGGGGGTTGCAATGGTCCTACAAGGTGACACAAAATGGGTCTATGTCCTATTCGATTGAAAAGTTGGAACAAAGCATTGAAGGCCTCACATGAAAATGGATCGTCTTTTGCCCTCCAAACGAAGGATACCTTTCACAAGTAAAGGGAAAAAACAATTGATAAAAAACCCCTTCATTTACTTATTTGGGGAAAAACCACGGGAGTTTAGATATGGACGGGGCACTTTTAAATTTATATTTTTTTTCTTGAAATTCTAGATTTTTTAGGTTAAATAATTTATTTCATCGTGCAATATGACCATATTAATTTTTATAAACCATAGTTCATAATAGGAATGACATTAGGGTATTGGGTGAAGTTAGACTTCGTTTCATAGGTTTCTACTTTGGACTACTTGAAATTATTTCTTTATTACTTATACAAAAAAAAAGAAGATTGAAGATACCACTATTACAAAACTAATTGGTAGTAAAGGTGGTGCCATAGATTGAAGATCATCTTGGATTGAATGAACTATCTGTTTTGGTCCCACATGAAATGCTCATATATATTAGTCAACGGTTTTACTTAAAAATTAATTGATAGTAAGATAAGAGCTTATATCTCATATAAAGATGTTGATAACTCTCCATCTTTTTAATATAATACAAAAAAATCTAGTACAGTATTTTAAAATTCCATCACCAAATTTTTATTACTCATATTTATCCTTGAACTTCGCCACATAAATATGAAACCTATAATGCAGTGCAGTTTATTAAATTGAAAATTATAAGGCAAATATTAAAAAATAATGGAAAATACTTTTTTAATTCTTAGGTTTGGTGGGTAGTTTCCATCTCATTTTTATGAACAAAGTCAAACACTTTTATTCCATAACATTTCAATATTACTGGTTCCATTTTAATCTATTTATATCTTTTAAGTTTACTTTTATATTTATTTTTTTATAAATATTTAATTAATGTCAACATCAAAATTAATTACTTTAATACTATATTAAAAGTTAAAATTAATGTATTCATTATTTTGATCAATATTAGGTCACATAAATTTCATTATGTTAGAGATTAAAATAAAAATTATTGAAATATGATGATTTAAAAATATTTATTTTGAAACATAAAAATTAAAAATATAATTTTTCAAAAAATATTGAAATTTAAAAATCATTATAAGGACAATATTAAAAACATTTCCTTTTTTCTAGTATAAGTTGGCGGAGGGAACCACAAATCCTACAAAAATGCTACAACTACTCTTAAATAAATGAGAGTCAAATATCAATTTCATGGATCGAACGTGTGATCATGATATTTAACTGATTTTCACCAAACAATAAAATTATCAAGTTATTGAACTTTTCGATAAAAAAAAAACATTTCTTAAGATAAAATCAAAATTAACATACAAAATAATTAAAAGCGTAGGGGTGAAATAGAAATGAAGCCAAATTGTAACGAATAATTTCTTTTAGTTTAATGAAAATATCATTCTTGAAATTCAATGTACAAACACAAATTGTTTTCGAAAGAGTATCTCAATTATTTTTTTTCAAACGAATAATTAAATGGCGAGGGTCGGTGGGTAGGTGGGAAGATTGGGCTGCGAACATTTTCGGTTTAAAACTTTAATATTAAGTGTATAAAATAGCTTCATTATTTAACCAATTAACTCCCTTAGGGGCTGTTTGTTTGACATATTTAGGTAGAATTTAGGTTAAGGAGTTATATTGAGGAGTTATAGTGAGTAGTTATAAAGTAAGAGTTGTAACCAAAAACTCGTTTGGATGTAGTTTTTGTGTAGAGAAGTTAGAGTCAAAACCTTGTTTGGATGTAAATTTAAAATGAGTAGTTATTTTTAGTAGTTAAAAAAGTAATGATTAAAAATAAGTGGTTAAAAATGAGTTATTTTGATTGATTTGAAAGGAATGATTAAAAATGAGTGGTTAGAAATGATTGAATAGTTATAAATAAATGATTAAAAATGAATGGATAGAAATGAGAGTTATTTTGAAAAGTAAAATTGAGAAGGAGTTAATAAAAACTCGTTTGGATGTAAAGGAGGGATTAATAAATCCTAAAATGAAATCCTAGGTAAATATGCCAAACAAACAGCCCCTTAATCTTACGTAATTCCGAGAAGTGAATGGCGTCACATGTCTCCCTGCCTTTTTTTGGCGCCAAATTACAATGATGATTTTTCATTTATGACAAATAATAATATTAATAGTAATAAAATCAAAGAACATTTATTTTATTTTTTATTTTATAAAAATCGTTTATGGCAAAAAAAAAAAATAATAATTATCTTCAATTAATTCAACATATAAAAAGTAAGTAAGTTCCGCCTATAAAAATTAAGTAAGTTGAATTGATTGGAAACAATCGATTCAACTGATTGAGAGAATAGCAATGTTAGAATATGAAAAAATATAAAATTTTGATATAAATGAAATATATATATAAAATGATAAAAGTTGTTTATTTATGGCAATTTGTTGAATATAAGTTATATCGTCCTAAATAATTTGTGTGTTCACTTTTTCAATATTTATATCTAAAAATAACCTTGCAAAGGAAAAAAAAAAGTGAATTACCATTTTAATTATTAAACTTTCTTTCCGACTAATTGTTATTATCATCTTCTTTCGTGCGTGATGATTTATTATTATTATTATTGTTTTTTTGAACAAACGTGGGGTGATGATTTAATCCTTGGTCTTAGAAAAAGAAAAATAGATATTATATTTGTTCAAGTATCTTTATTGGATCATAGGATCTAACAGTGCTAATGTGACAAATTGTATAAACATTCAAATGTCACCTCCTTTTCCAATATTTTTCATAACCAAAATCGATTGTTGATGCCCATGATTACAACTTTAAGTCATAGGATCTAACAGTGGTTGGGATGCTTTTTTTATAACTTGTCTAAGTAAAATATATTTATTCTTTCTTGTTTTTGATATTTCATACATTTTGAAAAACATATTTGGAATAGAAAACTCTTAGAATGTGTGTTTGAATGTCGTTTTTTCAAACTTAAAAAACTTTGTTCAAAATTTTATCATTATTTTAATATTTATATATATACTTTAAGATTTGTTTCATTTTTAGTATTGAAATTTAGTTATTATTAAAAAAATTATACATTCAAATTTAATATATGTACTCAATAAATCTTAATATAGGAATTCATGTGTAACACCCTAGAAATATTTAAAAAAATATATTTGAGTTGTTTTAATTTAAATAAATCTTAACCATTTTATATGTGTATTCTTTTTTTTTTTTTGAGATTACAAAAATTAGGGGTGGGGGGACTCAAACCTAATACCTTTGGTCATTGGGCATACACTAGTGTCACTGGGCAACTGCCCTTGTTGGCTTTTGTATGTGTGTTTAATTGAATAAACTAAGACTTAAATGTCATTTTGGGCATATGAATTTTATTTAAGGAAATTAAAGTTAGGGTTTCCAAGGGGTTTTGAAAATACAACTTAAAAATGGAAAAGAATGTTTATATAAAAAGGAAATGGTTTTCCTCTCTCTCACTCTCATTAAATTCCAGCCACAAAACAAACAAAGCCTCACCCTCTCTCTTCAAATCAACCTTAAACCTATTTCTTATTTCTCATTTTCACGGAGCTAGAGAGCTCCGTTTGCGATTCCGAGACCAGTTTCGTGCTCAAGGCGTCGAGGGCTTTGAAACAAGGTAAATTTTGCTGGTTTTAATGGAGTTTTCCGGCGAGGGGGTTTTGAAACCCGTTTCTTCTTTCGTAGTTTCACTAAGCTAGAGAGGTTCGTTTGCGATTCCGAGACCAATTTTGTGTTTAGGACGACGAGACGAAGAGAAGAGGTATGACTTGTCCCTTTTCGTGGCGGCGCGCCGCCAGCCACTCTTGCCACCACCTTTTTCCTACAATGTGTCGTCGCACTCCGACGACACGTCGTTAGCTTAGTTTTCCATCTCCGTTCGTGTGGTGAACTCCGTTTTAGCTCGTTGTACTTCGTTTGCTCGTTTCGTTGACTTTTACTCGTGTTTCTATGTTTAGGTGCTCTCAGGTTTCATCGTTTCGACTTGTCGTTTAGCTCGTGGGTTCTCTTAGTGTTTCGGTCAAGTTGTCGGAAAGGTAAGAAGTTCCATTATGAATCGGGTTTATGGCTTAAAGCATGGGAATAGTGGCATGTTAGGGTTTACAAGAATTGAATGTTGGATGACTTGTTTCATGTATGTGTTTGTGTTGTGATCGACTATTTGAACCGATTATTACTCGTAGTAGCATGGATCAGGCGTAGCTCGTAAACTGTTAAGCTTCTGATTGTTGTGCTCTTGTGATCGTATCATCATTCCCTGATTTGTACCTTTTGATCGTATACGTGATGAACTGCTTATGTGTTTAACTTTTCAATTGAATGGATTGCCTTGGGTTTATGCATGTTTCTATGTTGTTGGTTCCATCTATGTTTGACTGTAAATGTGCTAAAATGATTATACGCTCAGCTTCTCTGATTTGTTGCCTAAGAGTTTGTTCATAATTTGTCATGTGCGGCGTTAGAATAGTTGGACCCGGTTATCGTGTTGACCACCTAGAGGAGCAGCTAGCTCACCCATTTTAGGACTCACGTTGCCTGATCAATCTCGTGTTATTGATGTGACTCGCTAGTGCCCCTTAGAAACCGAGCGAGGATATGGATCCTCTATACTTCGAGACATGTGGTTGGACTGCACTAACCTAAGGTTTGACTCTTACATCTAACCAAGGGGGTCGGATCTCATCAACGTGTCACCTTGTGTGCGGAACAACAATTTTCTTGGTTGTTGAGCACACGTTGCGGGTTACACCAACCCTCGGGTAGGTAGGTTGCACTCGCCCAGTCTAGGTTAGATCTCGTGTGACTCTAGTGCTAGTTAAATCTCTCTGTATCTACTCGTGGAACCCCATATGCTGTGTGCATGGTCCCACCAGTTTACCTGCCCAGTACGTTAGAAGGGGAGTCTGTCATGCCTTGTTTGACCTCGAGACTACTGGAAAAGGCCATTGGGATAGATGAAGGCGCGGAGGAATGCATGTTGGTGAGCCTACATACAATTGTAGGGATGTTGTCTGCAGGCAGGTCGGTCCTCCTACATGCTAGGGGTTAGTAGATGGCACCCCTAGCCCGAAGTTTAGGGACCCTAGAGTTTCCCTCATTCGTGGTTTTCCCTGATAGGGTCAGGTGACATTATCAACATTCGAGTATGCCCTTGCTGACACGACTTGAGTGTCGTTGTCTTGACCCGAGGTTTAGGAATTCTTTATGTTTCTTTCACTTGTGGTGGGTCCCTAACAGTGGTCAGGCTACCCCGAGACATTTATGTATGTCTCTGCATACACGATATGGGACGTGTCTCGATCCAAGGTTTAGGGATTTTGAATGGTTCCCTCACTCGTGGTCTTCCCCTACAGGGTCGAGTGACTTTATTGGCATTGTGTATGCCCTACGGATACACTATCAGAGTTGCGGAGCGGGAGCGTGACGGGTCCCTGATGTAGGTCAAGCTACCCCCAAGGCATTCGGGTATGTCTCTGTTGATACGCTATTAGAGTTGCGCAGCGGAAGCATGGTGGGTCCCTGATAGGCCAGGCTACCCCGAAGCATTCGTGTATGTCTCCGCTGATGCAGTTTGGTGGGTCTCTGGCAAGGTCAGGCTACCCCAAAACAGTATTATACGTCCCTGCAGACATGGTATGAGACGTGTCCTGACCCGAGGTTTAGGGAACTTGTGTGTTTCCTGAACTCGTTGCCCCCCTGACAGTGGTCAGATGATTGCTCGACATTTAGCCATATCTTGCTCATGGCTTGTGCACCGTTGTTTGACAATGTTTACCCCTTACCGGCCCGGGGGTCGGGTAAGTATGTGCGAGGCACTTAGCTTCAGTTGTCGCATCTTCTAACCTGTTTGTGTTTGCATGCTTAACCCCATGGTGGGGCTCCTTACTGGGTATATTTCAATATACTCACCCCTTACATTTCAGGTACTGATCCATTCCGAGGTGGCTAGGTTGGGAGCTGCATCGATCATGGACACGGTGTTGTCATTTCCTTTATGCATTGTTTTCACTTTGTGTGGAACTTCATGTTTTAAACTCTATTAAATTGTATTTCATTTTGAACTATCGGGATCCCTTTATCATATTTTTATATGTTTTTTGAACTATCAGCTGTGTTTTCATGATTTTACGAAACCGATTTTGTGGATTTTAAATGCATGTACCCGTAACACCCCATTAGAGTATTTTAGAAAGTCGGGTCGTTACAAGTTGGTATCAGAGCTCAGAGTCATAGATTATGTAGACTGGTTTACGATGTAAACTGTGTGTCCATGATCATCAACAGACCAGCAGTCCCCAGGTATGTTGACTTAGGGTAAAGAAAGAAGCATGTTTTAGTTGAGAAACTGTTTGGTTGTCTATTGTATTGCTTGATTGCGGGTCCTAATTAAGATATTTTTTTATTCGGTTTTGGTGTAGATACCTCCTTACTATTATGCCATTTGAGAGAGAGTTACCCAGTCGGGGTACCTCGGTCCAATGAGACCAGTTCAAGAGAGAGTTTGTATAGGCACATTTTGCCTCAGCTACCGCACCGGAGACAGGGTCTCCCTTCGTCACTTAGAGGTAAGAGTTTCGCACTGTCACCACCTATACGCAGGAGATCGTAGGTCAACCCCTTTCCGCATCAGATTCGAGCACCACGGGGAGTCAGTCGAGAGTCCATACTCAGCTTCATGTGACTCACATCTCTATTGTTCAGATCATGCATCATGTGACTATGCAGACTGCTAGCAAGTGAGTTCGAGGCCTTTGAGAGTTTGGATAGTGCAGTCGGGTAGGGGCAGGTGTTTGAGTCGTACCCTGGAGTTCCCCGTTCAAGAGACTACTTTGGTCAGGAGAATCCTAGTCGTGCAAGAGGCCAGTCGGGTAGGGGCAGGTGATAAATGTATTATGTTGGTTATTTCATAATGATCGTATTAGCATGCTTGTTTAGCATGATCGTATTGCTCCGTCTTGTTTGCTCATCATGATCATATTACGCTGTTTGTTCTGCATGATCGTATCGCTCTGTCTTGGTTGTTTATCATGATCGTGTTACCCTGTTTGTTCAGCATGATCGTATCACTTTGTCTTGTTTGTTCATCATGTTCGTATCGTTTTAGTCATTCTCATCATGGCTGTATTGCTCTATTTATTTACCATGATTATATTGCTCTACTAGTGTCTTCACGATGGTATTGCTCCTTTAGTTCATTATGGTCGTACTATTTTTATTGCTTCATCAGGATTTTTAGTGCTCTGTCTGTTCATCTTGATTGTATTATTGTATTTGTTTCCATCGTGATTATATTGCTTTGTCGTTTTATCATGTTCGTACTGTTGTATTCGTTCTTCTCCTGATGGTATTTGCTCTATGCTCATCATGATTGTGTTACTCTGTTCATTCGTCATGGCTGCATTCACTGTTTGTTCATCATGGTTGTATTACCATATTCATGTTTCACCGTGATTATACAGTTCTGACTGTTCATCATGCTTGATTTGTTGTGTTCATTCTCATCACGATTGCATTGTTCTATTTGTTGCACAATGATTATATGGCTCTATTTTTGTTCTCTAGTATTGTATCAGGACTATATTATCTTGCCTGTTCATTATGAATGTACTGCTCTATTAGTTCACTGTGATTGCTTTGCACTCTTGGTTCCATTATAGTTGTATAGTTGCTTGTTGTTTTGGGAGTTGGAGTTGGTCGGATACGTGTATCAGACCAGCTACCAGCGTTTTACTCGATTAGCTTTACCCCTATTTGAGTTTCGTGCCATGTGTGGCGGGGAGTGGTTGTTTATAACCACGCAGTCGCTGACTGCCTGGTCAACCTCAGTCATTCTTCTTTTTTGAGCTTCGAGTTTAGAGAGCACAGGTCAGAGAACCGCCTTCGTTTATTTTACAAGCCCAGTTAGTTTGTTGTGTTCCCGCAAGGTGTGGAGTCTTGTCTTGTTAGTTTGTTTTGTGTTGTTTGACCGAAGTGGAGTTTGAAAGTAGTGCCTGTGGGGTAGGGTCTGCTGTTTAGCATTCTGATGGAAAGTTGCATCGTAGTAAGTTTGTTTTGTTGAATGCACGGGAGGTTTCGAGAGCTTAAGTAAGTGGTTTTCTCCTCAGTGTGGTGGATCTAGCAGGGTCAGGTTTTTGTTTGTTTTCTGTGTCGTAGCTAAGTGCGAGTTGGTTCTGTTGTTTCAAGTTCTTCGTGAGTGTCAGAGCATCAAGATCCGAGCTCTCCCAAAAGTTCCTTGTCACTAGAACCCCATATACCCCAACTCTTAAAAGTAATTGTTTTGAACCTAACCAAGTTAGATAATTAATGATAAACGATGTTTTGAAAACAAGAATGATGACCATGATGTTTTAACAATTATAATTGAACCATGAGACCCTAACGTTTTGATAATTAGAATTGAATGTTTTAAACCACAATGATATTATTAACCATGAAGATCTAGTTTACTAAATGAGATTTTAAAGTAGTGCAAAGTTCTAATTAGTTAAAATGTTTTGAACAATTGGAATTGTAAATGCTTTGGTTGAAAAGTTTTACCTGGATAATTTCAACAGTAGAAACAAAACATTGCAACCAAAGCTGGTTAAAACCAGTGATTCAATGATTAACAATCATGTGGACCTGAATAACTAGATAAGTTTAAAACTGTTTTCAAAATTTTATTTTTGAGTTGGAAAACTTTTGAACAACGAAGGGTTGTTTAGTAAAAGTGTGTGGTGGCTCCTGAGGGTGTATTGGACTGCTTGGGGGTCGGAGAGGAGACGAGGTGAAATCTCGTTTTCTAGAGTGTTTTTATCTTAAAGTGGCTTTCGGGATGAAAGTCTCTTTAAAAGGGGAATATTGTGACACCCTAAAAATATTTTTAAAAATATATTTAAGTTATTTTAGTTTAAATAAACCTTAACCATTTTATATGTGTGTTTAATTGAATAAACTAAGGCTTATTTGTCATTTTGGGCATATGAATTTTATTTAAGGAAATTAAAGTTAGGGTTTCCAAGGGGTTTTGAAAATACAACTTAAAAATGGAAAAAAATGTTTATATAAAAAGGAAATGATTTTCCTCACTCTCCTTCTCATTAAATTCCAACTACAAAACAAACCAAGCCCCACCCTCTCTCTCTCTTCAAATCCACCTTAAACCCATTTCTTATTTCTCATTTTCACGGAGCTAGAGAGCTCAGTTTGCGATTTCGAGACCAGTTCCGTGCTCAAGGCAACGAGAGCTTTGAAACAAGGTAAGGTTTGCTGGTTTTAATAGAGTTTTTCGGTGAGAGGGTTTTGAAACCCATTTCTTCTTTCGGAGTTTCACGGAGCTGGAGAGGTCCGTTCGCGATTCCGAGACCAGTTCCGTGTTTAGGGCGATGAGACAAAGAGAAAGAGGTATGACTTGTCCCTTTCCGTGGTGATACACCCCCAGCCGCTGCCACCTTTTTTTGATGACGTGCCGTCGCACTCCGGTGACACGCCGTTAGCTTATTTATCCATCCCCGTTCGTGTGGTGAACTCCATTTTAGCTCATTGTTTAGGTGCTCTTAAATTTCATCATTTCGACTCATCGTTTAACTCGTGGGTTCTCTTGATGTTTCGGTCAAGTCGTCGGGAAGGTAAAGAGTTTCATGATGAATCGGGTTTGTGGCTTAAAGCATGAGAATAGTGGCATGTTAGGGTTTACGAGAATTGAATGTTGGATGACTTGTTTCATGTATTTGTTGTGTTGTGATCCACTATTTGAATCGATTATTACTCGTAGTAGCATGGAATCGTGTGTAGTTCGTAAACTATTAAGTCTTTGATTGTTGTGCTCTGTGATCGTATCATCATTCCCCGATTTGTACCTTTTGATCGTAGACGTGATGAACTGCTTATCTGTTTAACTTTTCAATTGAATGGATTGCCTTGGGTTTTTGCATGTTTCTATGTTGTTGGTTCCATCTATGCTTGACTGTAAACATGCTGAAATGATTATATGCTCGGTTTCTCTGATTTGTCGCCTAAGGGTTTGTTCGTAATTTGTCATGTTCGACGTTAGAATAGTTGGGCCTGGTTATCGTGTTGACCACCTAGAGAAGCAGCTAGCTCACCCATTTTAGGACTCGCGTTGCGTGATCAATATCGTGTTGTAGATGTGACTCGCTAGTGGATCCTCTATACTTTGAGACATGTGGTTGGACTGCACTAACCTACGGGTTGACTCTTACATCTGACCAAGGGGGTCGGATCGCATCCACGTGTCACCTTGTGTGCGGAACAACGATTTTCTTGGTTGTTGAGCACACGTTGCGAGTTGCACCAACCTTCGGGTTGGCCGGTTGCACTCGCTTAGTCTAGGCTAGATCTCGTGTGACTCTAGTGCTAGTTAAATCTCTCTGTATCTACTCGTGGAACCCCATATGCTATGTGCATGGTCCCACCAGTTTACCTGCCCAGTACGTTAGAAGGGGAGCCAGTCATGCCTTGCTTGACCCCGAGACTACTGGAAGAAACCATTGGGATAGATGAAGGCGTGGAGGAATGCATGTTGGTGAGCCTGCATGCATTTGTGGGGATGTTGTCTGCAGACAGGTCGATCCTCCTACATGCTAGGGGTAGCAGATGGTGCCTCTAGCCCGAGGTTTAGAGACCCTACAGTTTCCCTCACTTGTGGCTTTCCCTTACAGGGTCAGGTGACATTATCGACATTCGAGTATGCCCTTACTAACACGACTTGTGTGTCGTTGTCTTGACCTGAGATTTAGGGATTCTTTGTGTTTCCCTCACTGGTGGTGGGTCCCTGATAGTGGTCAGGCTACCCCGAGACATTTGTGTATGTCTCTGTAAACATGATATGAGACGTGTCCCAACCCGAGGTTTAGGGATTCTGTATGGTTCCCTTACTCGTGGTCCTCCCCTATAGGGTCGGGTAACTTTATTGGCATTTGTATATGCCCTGTGAATACGCTATCAGAGTTGCGCAGTGGGAGCGTGTCGGGTCCCTGATGTAGGTCAGGCTACCCTCGGGGCATTCGAGTTTGTGTCTGTTGATACACTATCAGAGTTGCGCAGCGGAAGCATGGTGGGTCCTTGATAGGTCAGGCTATCCCGAGGTATTCGTGTATGTCTCCGCTAATACAGTTTGGTGGGTCCCTAACAAGGTCAGGCTACCTCAAAACTGTATTGTACGTCTCTGCGGACACGGTATGAGACGTATCCTGACCCGAGGTTTAGGAAACTTGTGGGTTTCTCGCACTCGTGGTCCTCTCCTGACAGTTGTCAGATGATTGCTCGGCATTTAGCTATATCTTGCTCACGGCTTACGCACCGTCGTTTGACATTATTTTCTCGTGACCGGCCCGAGGGCCGGGTACGCATGTGCAAGGCACTTAGCTTTAGTTGTCGTATCTTCTAACTTGTGCCTGTTTGCATGCTTAACCCCATGGTGGGGCTCCTTACAAGGTATATTTTGATATACTCACCCCTTACATTTCAGGTATTGATCCATTCTGAGGTGGCTAGGCTGGGAGCTGCATCAATAATGGACACGGTGTCGTCATTTCCTTTCTGAATTATTTTTACTTCGTGTCGAACTTCATGTTTTAAACTCTATTGAATTGTATTTCATTTTGAACTATCGAGATCCCGAATCATGTTTTTATATGCTTTTCGAACTATCAACTGTGTTTTCATGAGTTTACGAATTTTTCGTTGGAAATTGCATGTGATTATTAAACCAATTTTGTGGATTTTAAATGCATGCACCCGTAACACCCCATTAGAGTATTTTAGAAAGTCGGATCATTACATCATCATTGGTATGTTTTAATTAATTAATTTTTATTTTTTTATAACAATGCAGGATTAGAGATGTCCATTTTTTTTACGATGGCGGGTTCTGCGGGGAACCACCCCGAACGGATCGGTGAATTCCCGTTTAGGTGGGGAATGAGGGAGTGAGCGGGAAGAAAAAATTTCTTCCGCGAGCTAAACGGGGTCAGGAACGGGGATGCATTCCCCATCCTTGATTCTCCGATTTCTGTTCTGTTTACATTATTTATTTATTTTTAAAAATTATATACTTTTTCTCTATCTTTAGAAACTTTTTTTTGTAGAAATATTTATTTCAATAAATATTTTTCTTTAATAATAAACCATCTAAATGAAAATCAACACATATTTTTCCATGAAAAGTCATTTATTTGAAAAATATTATTGAAAAAATTCTTATAGAATTAAAATTAGAAAAAAGTAGAAGAAAACAAAAATTGGGAAAAATTTCCCGCGAGGAACCTGATTCCCGCCTCGATCCCTGCCAAAAAATGGTGAATTTTGCAGGGGCGGGGATTGGGAACCTATTCCTTGACCCCGACTCGTGGATATCTCTATGCAGGATTGGAATACATTTTGCAATTATCTAAATTGTAATCTCATAGGCCTTGTTTTTTTTTTTTTCTTTTCTTTTTAATCAAGCCTACAACAACTACATTATATATCATATGTTTTTTCTTACTTGTATATCTACATCTTGCTAATGTTTTTAGAAACCAAACTAAAATTTGGAAACAAAAAAAGTAGCTTCCAAAAGTTTGTTTTTGTTTTTGAAGTTTGGTTAGTATTCACATACTTTCTCAAGGAAAGATGCATACATTGTAGGAGATATGGAGTACATTGTAGAAAATTTGAGTAAGAATAAGCTTAAATTTCAAAAATGAAAAAACAAAAAACTAAACACTTCGTTTGATAACTATTTAGTTTTTTGTTTTTGGTTTTTGAAACTTAAGCTTATGTTTACTCACTTTCCTATAATGTGTTCATTTCTCCTTAATAAAGTATATGAAGACTAATCAAATTTTAGAAACAAAAACAAGATTTTGGAAGTTACTTTTTCTTTTTTGTTTCTAAATTCTAGTTTGGTTTCTAAAAATATAGGTAAGATATAGGCATCCAAATAAGAAAAAACATATGATAAGTTAATTGTTGTAGGCTTAAATTTCAAAATTCCAAAAACTAAAAATAAAATGGTTATCAAACGGGGCCTAAATGGTTATCTTACGGAGCCATTAGTTACTCGATTATACAAGATACCATTAAATATTTACTTTTTTTTTTTAATAAAAGGTATATGATAAATAAATATTTATGCAAAAATATTCATAAACTAATAATGAAAACATAGGGGACTACCTTTATACATTTAGGACTCTGGTAACAATTTGGGCCCGTTTGATAACGTTCCCGTTTCTTGTTTCTCATTTCTTGTTTTTGTTTTTTGTTGACAAAGAGTTAGAAATAGAAATATGTTTGATAACTGTTCTTGTTTCTTGAAAAAACAAAAAATGGGAACAAAATTTGTTTGATAACTGTTTTTTGTTTCTTTGTTTTTTCTTTTCATTTATTTAATATACAAATATCTAACTTACATTAAAATAATACAAAAGATAATGGTTAAATTTTTTTTTAAGAAAAAAAGATAATGGTTAATATCACAATATAAAATTGCACTAAAAAGTATATAATATAAATTGTACTAAAATAAGTACCACATACAAAAAAGTCCCGATTTAAAAAAAAAAAAAACATAAAAATGTCCCAATGGTAAGATTTAAAACAAAAACCAAACTATATTTATAGTTCTAATGTCGTCCAAAACTTGATTTGCAATGTTGTCTCTTACTCTCGTCATTCGGTGTAATTGATGTTAACTCACATCTAATTCAATTACATCACTCGGTAAATTATTCGGCAAACTCTGCGCATCTTCAACAATCATTGATTCATTGCTAAAATCATTAAAGAATTCATCATAACGATCATGCAATCTAATGTAATTGTGAATAGTACAACATGCTATCGGTAAATTTTTTGATGAAGTGAAATGTTGAAGTAAAATATATCATGTCACTCAAGTTAAATAACACATAATTATATACCTCATTTAGGCATAGGAAATTTGTTCTCGAGATGCCTGCTACATTCAAGAAGTATGCGAGAATCATTGGCCGATCCTTCCCAACCAGACATGACATATGTGAATAACATATCAAATGAACAAATACCATTTCGTGGAAGGAAAACTAACACTACATGGAATGTAATGTGTGTTTATTCATTTGATATGTTGTTCACATATGTCGTGTCTGGCTGTGAAGGATCGATGAATGATTCACGCATACTCCTTGAATCTATAAGACATCTCGAGAGTAAATTTCCTATGCCTAAAGAAGGTATACCATTATGCCTATGTTATTTGTATTTTAATTCAACATTTTACTTCGCCACAAGTTTTTATCTATTTTATATTATGCAGACAAATACTATATTGTTGATTCTGGATATACAAATATGTCAGAATTCTTATCACCATATCGCGGTCAAAGATACAATTTACGAGATTTTAGAGAAATGAGACATCAACGTCGAGGTAAGGAATAAGTGTTTAACTATCAACACTCTTCCCTACGAAATGTTATTGAACGTTGTTTTGGTGTGTTGAAGGCGAGATTCCCCATTCTCAAACAAATGCCTCCTTATCCACTTAAAATACAAAAATATATACCAATAGCATGTTGTACTCTTCACAATTACATTAGATTGAATGATCATCAAGATGATATCTTCA